>RJWJ010028071.1:0-21664 GCA_004363605.1 Indri indri
GCAGTAAAGCATTTTCTATTCCCTGCCATTATTTTACTTTCCCCTCCAAGGCCCCTCGGATATGCTAACACCTGCCTACACTCGCTCGGGCATCCAGGACTGATTAATTCTGTTTATTGCCAATGCACTTTCAGTGGAATTAGGCATATTGAAATGGAATAAAGGGGTTTGGCTGTGTGGGTGGCGGAGCCAAGAACAGGCTTTATTTGTAAATAGGGCTCCTTGCTGCTGTGCAGAGCTTTCCTGGAGTGAAAATGTGCCTTTTGCCTGGCTTCCAGCTGCTCAGCCCACTTAGCTCCTCGAGGCTCTGTTTGAGTCCGGGAAGCGGTCAGGACAACACCGCACCAAGTGGAGAAACACTTAGAGGGTCAGGCAGCCTCCAGCACTAACCCCGGGAGGCCCCATGGAACTTGGAACCTTCCTGCCCTCCCAGCAGGGGCTGATGCCCTCTTCATAATCTATCTTTGGATTTCTCTTACTCCTCTGCACTCCTCCGCCCCCCAGCTTCAAACCCCATCAAAGAATGGACCACAAAACTGTCTTTGTTCCTTGAAGGACATAGATGATTAGATTGGCTGGCATTTAAAAATAATCATAATGATAGCAGTTGGCATTTATTAACCAGTTGTTATGAATCAGGCACTGTACTGAACACGTTAGGTACACTTTTATGTAATGCTCCCCGTAGCCTGCGGTGGCATTAATAGCAGCATGTAATAGGCGAACAGCGGGGGCTCAGAGAGGTGTGGTGGCATGCCCGAGACCACATCGGGGTCCAGGCCCACCACAGGCCACATGCTTTCTCTCCCTCCTTCCTGGTTCCCTAATTTCATCAAGTACCAAAAGACTAAGAGAGAGGAAATAAAGGACATTGGGTCTTCTTAGAAATCACCAAGCTTCCGAAGCCCAGTGTGGTTCCCGAATCCTGCCCAGACCCACGGCCTCCACTTTGGAGGTTGTCCAGGGGTGAGAGGCCCATTTTATCTCTTCTCATGGGAGCCAGTTGCCATCCTGGCTGAGGCTTCTTGGAACAGGCTCTCTGTTCTTGTGAATGTCCCACTCTCGGGGTCCCTGCTACGCTGCTTGTGGTTGTGGGGCAGGCCCATAGAGTGTCTGGTGCAGAAACAGTGTTTCGGTGACTGTGGGGACAAGCCGCCGCTTTGCAGGTCTGTCATGGTGCTGGGCATCTCCAGGAGCCCAACTGTGCATCAGTTTCACTGGTGAAGCCAGCTGGGCTGGGGCTGACCCCTCCACAGACTGGCTTCTGCTGTAGGATCTGTTCTCCCCACCTGCCCTCTCTGGACTGAGCCTCCGGACAGCACCCTTTTGCTGAGCTCCCACCAAGTGGCGGGTGATCTACCCGTGCCATCTAAAGCCTCACGGCAGCTCTGGGAGGAAGGAACTCTTAATCCCATCGATAAACTGGGTGTGTTGCTTAGTGACCGTCTCTCCTTCCAGATCGTGGCTACCTGGGGCGGAGACTTGTGTTCTTTACACATTATAGCCCCCTGCCCAGGACAGAGCCTGGCACATAGTAGGTGTTCAGAAAGTAGTTCTTGACTTGAAGAGGTGCCTGTGGCTGAGGCTGGACCCGAGCCAGGTGCCTTTGACTCCAAAGCTCTGATCTTGAACACTGTCTCCTTTGCATCCTGGCCTGAACCCAGCACAGAGCTGGCATTTTTGTTGAAGGAATGAATCCTGTTAAGAAGTGTTAGGGCTTTTCCCACTCACCTAGGATGTGAACTGAGCATCAAACCCTTTCCCTCGGAGATGCTTGCCAAGCTAAAGGAAGCTGCGTAGCAGCATGGCCGGCAGGGACGTTTGCTGGTCACAGGTGCTCTGTGGACAGTAGGGGCCACCCTCAGCTCTTCCCTGTGGAGGGTGGATGGCAGAAATCAGTCTACGCTCACAGATCCCAGCCTCCAAACCTCCCATTTTACACACGAGCAGACTGAGGGCCAGAGGGAGGGAAAGGACTCTCTGAGAGGGGGGGTCCAGAGACCCCTTTTGCCATCAGGCATTTTGACCTCACCTGTTGACTGCGTCTCATGCTTCTGGTTGGGGAAGAGAACAAGGCTGACAAACTCTCCAAGCCTGCTTTCTGTTTATTCTTCTTGGGGGAAGAGGCATAGTTACCATATAACATGTGTTTAATAAGGATCTTTTAAATGTATTTTATTCTTTAATTGTGGCTGATTTTATGGCAGTCCTAATAAAGAGGACGAAAGTAATATCTTAATTCCTGAAAGGGCATATTACAAACACCTCTCTGTGTTTAAATTCTACAGCTTAGATGAATGGACTAATTTCTTGAAAGACACAAACTGCTAACACTAAGAAAGAAAAATAGATGACCTATATATCCTATATATCAAAGAAATTGAGTTTATAGTTAAAAACCATCCAAAAAAGAAAACTCAAGTCTAGATGCTTTCACAAATTAACTCTACCAAGCAGTTAAGGAAGAAATATTATGGAGTCTCTTCCTAGAATAAAACATGAGGGAATACTTCCCAACTTATTTTATGAAGCCAACATTATGTAAGACCAATACTAACACCAAATACATTGCAAGAAAAGAAAATTACAGACCATTATTCTTCATGAACATAGATGTGAAAATCCTCAATAAATGTTAGCAAATCAAATCCAACAATCTATAAAAGGATAATATAACACAACCAAGTGAGTTTTATCCAAGGAATGCAAGGCTGGTTCAACATTTGAAAATCAATGTAATTAACAGACTAAAGGAAAAAAGCCATGTGATCAGAAAACTCACTTAACAAAATTCAACATACATTCATGATAAAAAAAAAATTCTCAGCAAAGTAGAAATCTAAGGGAACTTTCTTAATCTGATAAAGGGCATCTACAAAAAAATGTACACCTAACATATTTCATGGTGAAAAACTAAGTGTTTTCCTCTAAGATTGAAATAGGCCAAAATTTTCTCTCTAAACTTCTATTAAATATCACACTAGAAATTGTAGTTAGTGCAATAAGTCAATAAAAAGAAATAAAAGGCATACAAGTCAGAAAAGAAGAAATAAGACTATTTACAGTGACCAATCATCTACATAGAAAATTCCAAAGAATCTGCAATAAAGCTCCCAAAATTAATAAATGAGTTTAGCAAAGTGAAAGGACACAAAGTCAGCATACAAAAATCAATTCTATTTCTATATGCCAGCTGGAATTCAAAGTTAATAAAAACAATACAGTTTACAATAGCACTAGTAAAGACTTAGATATAAATATCTAACAACGTGTGCAATTTTTGCATGCTGAGAAATGACAAAACAAAAAAGAGATATACAGTGTTCATGGATAGTAAGACTCGTTAGTGTGAAGATGTCTAGTCTCCCTGATTTTATCTGGATTCAACACAATCCCAATTCCAATCCCAGGAAGCTTTTTTATAGATATTTACAAGCTGATTCTAAACTGTTTATGGAAAGGCTAAGAAACAGAGGAGCCAAAACAGTTCTGAAATAGAAGAGCAAGTTGGAGGACTCTGTACCTAACTTCAAGACTCACAATAAAGCTACAGTAAACAAGACAGCGCGGTATTAATGAAAGGATAGACACGCAGATCAATGGAACAGAAAGAGTCCAGCAATAAACCCACACAAATATACCCAATTTTTGGCAAAAGTGCAAAGGTCATTCACTAGAGAAAGGGCAGTCCTTTGAACAAATGGCGCTGGAACAATTGGATGTCTATGTGCAAACAAATGAACTTCAACTTCACACTTCATAAGAAAATCAACTCAAAATGAATCATATACTAAAATGTAAAATGCAAGGCTATCATTCTTCTAGACAAATACATAGGAGAAAAATCTGCCTGGCCTTGGGTTAGGCAAAGCATGGTCTGTAAAAGAAGTCTGTTCACAAAATGGACTTCATTAAAATTAAAAACTCTTGCTCAGCAAAAGGTACATTTAAGAGAATGAAAACACAAACCACAGAAAGAAAATACTTTCTAATAACATTTCTAAAAAGGGCTTGTAAATATGCTCCTCGACTTATGATGGGGTTACATCCCAATAAACCCATTGTAAGTTGAAAATATCTCAAGTTGAAAATGCGTTTAATATGCCTAACCTACTTAGCACCATAGCTCAGTTTAACCATCACGATTCAGGGAACCTCTGTACTGAGAACATAGAACGAACTCAAAATGTGCAAAAGACTTGGGAAATGGTTTTGTGTTGGAACTGTAGCGGTGGACACAAGATCCCATGATTCCGCATTGTCAAAACCGATAGAACTGTACGTTACAGAGTGAGTTTTACTGCATATAAACTTGTAAAACTCAGCCAGGATGTGTATATTTGTGGGAGGGGGGTAGGAAGATGAAGTGCAGATGAGACGAACGAAGACAAAGGATTCCCCCAACCGCACTGCGAGGGGGTAGAGGAGAAAGCAGCTGATCTAAGTAACTGGGAAACGTTGGTTCAGCTGATGCTGTAAGTCAAAGACAGGAACCGTACGCAAACACTGTGCTCCACCGGCAGTTTTTCTGTTTCCCAAAAGGGTATGGATCAGGAAATATGAAACTACTTTATTTCGACTAGGGTTGAAAAAATAAAAAATAAGCAACTATGTTTTAGATAATGAGAGCCAGGTTTCTCACTGGGGAAAAGTTACAAAAGTAAAAAGCGGGGAGGAGATAGAATAAGGCCTGTGGTGTTGGATTAGAGTCAGCCCTAGCGGTATGGACTCATTTACCAAAAAAGGGAAAAAATACTGTACATGTATACACACAGAGTTAGATACGGAAACAAACAGAGACATGTGTGTATGCCTGCATTAATGTTCATACATGTGGTTCCTCACTCTATTGAGAGGGGCTAGAGGCAGGGACACCCCAATAAAAATAGGTACACCTAGCACCCAGCTCTTAGTTTCTAAATACTACTCTTCAAGTAAAAGAAACTTAGAAGTGCTGCTAGTTGCCAAAGGAGAATAAAATAAGTAGCCATGAGCCCATACTAATGTAAGTACATAAATAACTGAATAAATAACCAGATGGGGGAGAAGAGACAACTCTTCCTTGAGGAAAAATTCCCATCCATAAACGTAGAAGGAGCGTGGGCATAGAAAATGCCCCTTAGAACATTATGGTACAGTGATCATTTCTGTAGGCAAGATGCACCAGGGGATGCTAAAACGTGGGCATGAGTTTAAGCAGAAACAAGATTTTTTTGGGGGGGGTTAATTTCAAAATATTTGTACCAGTGTATTTCATAATTATAAAGAGAAAACAGTAAGTTTACAGGGAAGGATCCTGGCAGTCACCCACCCACCTTAGCGGAGTGTAACATACATTTTAAAAATCTTTAATGTGTTTCCCAGTTATAAAAATAGTACTTGCTAGTTGTAGAAAAGAGAAGCAATTCGTTGGCCCATGTTTGCAGGAAGGTCCTTCCCTTCTGCCCCGCCCGGCCCCAGATGTGACAGCTGTCAACAGGTGGCCTGTCCTTCCAGATCTCTTTTGGTCTGGCCTGCTCTATCTATGCAGTGACTTGGGATCCTCCTTGTTTGTTCTGTTACTTGTATGATTCAACCATCAACTTCTTAGAAAGTTGCTTCTCTTCTTCGTTCAAAACCTAACATCTCTGATTTATAAGATTTTGTCTAAGCCGTTGCCACTTCAGAGTATTGAGATGGGCCTCCTCAAAGCAGAAGCTCAAAAGTGTAGCAAATGTCTATTCTCATGGTCTTGGTATCATCATATTTTTCCTATTGTGATTTAAAATCTATAATGTTCTCTCTTTTGCTAGAAAGAGAAGAAAGTGGGGGAAGGAAGAATCACAGAGTGTCTCCTGGGCATGCCCAGTTTTTCATCTTCCTCGAGTGGGGTTCAGAGAGCTGTTTGCTGGTGGCAGAGGGGTGGCTGTGTCCCTCCCTGGGCACCCCGGGGCCCAGTGAGTCTTTCTCGTTGTTGGAGCACTGCAGGTGTTTCGGTGGGTGCTGGGGATCTACAGGGGGAGTGTGTGTGACCCAGCACCTAGATTTGTGCACGCTGTGTGCTCTGCATAGAAATTAGGTCGAACGGGGACGGTGGGAGTGGGAGATGGAAGGCGGTGAAGACTCCCAGTGCCCCGGTGAGTGCCGACAGAGTGCTGGCAAGAGAAATGATGGCAGCCGCATCCACTGGGTGATTAGCCTAGGCTGGGCACCTGCTAAGTGCTTTGTGTGCTCCACCTAAGTGAATCCCTAACCAGTCTCCGAGGTAGATGCCCTAATATCCTTCACTGAAAGATGAACAGACTAAGTAAGGCTCAGAGAGGTCATCACTTGCTCAAGGGCACACAGCAAGCAAGTGGTGGAGCCCGGATGGGGGATCTGGCTCCAGAACCTGCTCTGTTAGCTCTACAACCCTGAAGTTGGGTGCTGGAAACTCAGACCGATGGCCCTTGGCAGCTGGGCAGTCGGCCCTCCCTGCTTCTGCCCGGTTCTCTGCTGTCAGCACGTTAGCGACACCTGCCCGACGTTTCTGCACATCTGCCTTTAGATTTGGAATCTGGGGGCTTCTTCTGGCCTTTTGAAATGTGATAAGGTAAAAGCGAGGTGAAAGTGGCAGAAGACCGGGCAGTGTGAGCATAGTGGTAATGATAGGGAACAGTAATAACAGAAGTAAGTAAATTAGGGCAGAGCAGTCTTCCAGTTATTTCTACTTTGCAGTAGTAACAGCGGTAATCGCCAGCATTTGAGGAGTGCGCTCTGTGTGCCACCCTTGGTGCTTAGTGAGAGCTGTGCCTGCATTGAGTCATTTAATCCTCCCAGCAGTCCTGTGGGGAGACTCTAGCATTATCCCCATTTTAGAGATGGGCAGCCGAAGCCCAGAGAGGTTAAGTAACTTGTCCAAGGTCACACAGCTAGTAGTGGGGGAGCTGGGATTAAAACCCAGGTAGTCACAGAAGTCCCATTCCCATCTCTTCCCTCTCCTCACACCGTCTCTGGCCAATCCCGTGGCTCTTATAGAACTTAGAGGGGTCAACCTTTTGCGACATGGTTCTCAAGGAAACTGGGGGAGGAACACAGGACAGGGCCTTCCCCTGTAGGCAGCTCGAGTTTACTGCCCCCTGACAGTGAGGGAGGAGTGAATAATCGATTTCTTTTACTTCTGTTTTTCTGTGTTTGTGGTGTTTGCGTTCATGCCCACACATGCCCACGGTGATATTCCTGACGTCTGCATAATCACAGCGGCACAAAAGCAGACTATTTATTGACCACTTACTGCAGGCCAAGCCCCGTCCAGATGCTGTATCTAGTCCTCTTGTTCTGTTCTCGTGGCAGCCCCACGAAGAGCTCCTGGGTCACCATCCCTATTTTACTGATAAGGAACCCGAGAATGAGACTAAGCGCCTTGCCCCAAAGCATATTTTTAGTTGGCAGAGATGTGGAGATTCAAACACAGGACACTCCGAGGCGGCACGCCTCACCTCTGTGTGCTGCCGCTGACAGGGTGGCCTCGTGCAGAAGTCACAGTGCCTCGGATCAGCAAAGCGCTTTTTATTTACCTCGGGAAGGGCTTTGTCCACGTTTCTCTAACCCCAAATCCAGTGCTCTCTCCACTCCCAAGGAAAGCAAGTAATCTACATCTTGCATGCCAATGCCATTTAATTAGCGTGGCTGCACAAGCGTTTGCACTTGTGTGCTCGCAGCTGCGCTCTGCAAGAAAGAATACTTAGCTAGTGCTAAGAGTGCTTAGTGGTGTCTGCCGTGGGGCAGAAAGGGGGGACTTGCAGCCCAGATGATGGAATGTCTGCCATTTCCGTGTGAGAGCATGGGCCTTGCTCAACTTTTGAGATTATTTAAATAAGAATTTATGACTAAAGCTGTATCTCAGCAAGAAAACGTTCATTTGGGGGGAAGCTCATAATACAATAGCAGCCACTTGCACCTTCTGTGTGCCGGGCACCGAGATGGTGTTCCCAGGCAGCTCCAGCGGCACAAGGTAGTTAATTGCACATGCTTTGGAGTCAGACTTTCCAGCTGTGTTACTTTATCTCCCTGAGGGTTTAATAACTGGGGAAGTAATATCTCTAGGAACCTCCTGAAGATGTAGCCTGAGACTCTAGTGAGCACCTAATGCAGATAAAGTATTCAAAACAACATTGTCTTTAAAAAACTATTTCTGATTTTCAGTATAACTCTGTAAGGTCGCTAGCATTTGTCTTGTTTGAGGCTCAGAAGATGGAAGTGATTTGTCCAAAGTCACATGCCAGGAAGTGGCTGGCCAAGGATGACCAAGAATGCAGGCCCAGCTCTGTCCTCTAACACCAAGTCAGGGCAGTTTCCACTGCGGGGCCTGCCTTCCGGGCAAAGGGACAGTCCTGCGTTGCCCGTCTGGGGCAGAATAAACCGAGGCTGTTCCTGCCAGTCCCGCTCTGGCCGGCCAGCCCTGTGTGCAAGCCCACCCAGCCCCTGTTGCAGGGGATCATGGCAGAGCAGCGTCCTCGCCAGCCCGATTGCTTTGGCACCTTGAGAATCCCCAGGCTCTTTCAGCCAGAGGTGGCATAGCAGCTGCCATGTCATTGCTGAGGTCCCATATGGATAACTGGGCTTCGCTTCCCTTCCAGAGCCTCTAGCTGGAGCAGGGCATTTTCCAGTTAGCCATTTCCCTGGGACTGCCTGTCCCCGAGGTGCAGTGGCCACCTCTCGCTCCTGGTCAGGCGTCCACAAGTCCTGGATGTCAGAGCTGGCATCTTGCTTCCCTTCCCAGGGGTTGTGGAGGAGGGTTGCTTCTCAGGCTCCTATAGATTCCTATCTCTGATAATAATGATAATACTAATAATACCACCTATATCCTAAGCACTGTATTGTCAGGATCAAATGAACTCATGCATACAAAGCCCCTATGCCAGTGCCTGGCACATGATTGCAACCAAAAAATGGTAGCTGTGATTGTCTAAGTGACTTGACTCATCCACACGGGTGCGTGCACCCACGGTGAGACGTCTGAAACGCTCGGGTAGCTGATGAATTGATTCTGATGATGAACATCTTTCCCAGGGAGCCGGAAGGTGATTTCTTTCCAGAGAAACCCGCCACATGCTGGGTGACTGTTGTAACCTCCCCGCTCCTCGGCTGCGCTATATTCTCAGTCCTTCTTTATGATACTTTCTTAGCTGGGTTTTTGGAATGGCTTCTCCGAACGGTGTTTAATAAATTGCAAATGTTCGAAGGGCTTATTCCTTTTGCCTGGTCTTTTCACAGGTCCCTGTTAGGGTGGTAATTGCTCCCAGGCAGGCCGCCGCCATAAAAGCTTAGTTTCTGCAGGGAGGCCTGTGAGAGCAGAACCCAGCGGTGGCTTGGCCACGGGAAAAGGTGAGAGCGTTCATTTGTGTGCTCAGGGTCCCCATGAACCGTTTTGTCCACCAGAGGGAAGCTGCCAGTGGGGTTGGCTTTCATTTTAATCTGTCATTTCCCAAGTGGCTGAGCAAAGGGTCTGGGGTGGGGTGGCAGCCTGGGGAGCTGGCTGGCTCCAGGAAGGTCATCCGCTGCTCTTCTAGCTTCACATGTGGCAATGCGAGTTCAGTGCCTGCCTGTCAGGGTGCCTCTAGTTTGCTGAATTTGAGGTCAGCTTGGAGCCCCCTTTCATAAGGGAAATAATTATCTGCTATGGCACAGGGCACATGCGAAGGGCTCTAGGAGAGGTAGATGGCGATATTGGGCAGTGCTTTGGGCACTTAACCGTGTGTACAGATCGCCGAGGGACCTTGTCAAGTGCAAATTATGATGCAGAAAATGCTGTGGCTATTGTGGCTGCATAACCACCCCAGAACGCAGGGGTGTGCAATACCACGGATTCTGCTCACGGATACTGCGGGTCAGGAAGCGGACGGGGCACGGCAGGGTGGCTCAGCTCTGCTCCATGATGTCTGCAGCCGCAGACAGAAGACTTGGCATCTGGGCGCTGGAGTGATCGGAATGCCCGTTTCCTCTGTGTCTGGAGGCTGATGTTGGCTACTTGCCAGGGGCCCCCGCTCTCTGCATGGGCCTCTCCACGTCATGTTTCCACAGGGCCAGTCTGGGCTGCTTCTAAGCATGGCGGCTTAGAGGGGACTTCCAGGGGATGGGGCTGGCAGAGAGGTGGGTACAGCCATATTCCTTTTATGATGCAGCCTCAGAAGGCATGCAGTGTCCCTCAGCTGGCTCTGTGGTTCGGAGCTGCCGCAAGCCCATGCAGGTTCAAGGGGAGGGGGGAGTAGACCCTCCTTCCTGTCCGCGTGTCCTAGGGCGGCTGTAACACATGACCACTTACGTGGTAGCTTAAAACAGCAGAAGCGTACGCAGTTTGGTGGGGGCATTGCATGGGGAAGGAAGATTATGCCAGGCAGAGAAGTGAAGGGAGAACTCTCCAAGGAGGAACTCGCAGGAGCAAAGGCACCGAGGCCTGGGGTGGGGGCCCAGGGGTGCCGAGAGGGCCAAGAAGCCGACAGAGAGCAGAGGTGGGGAGAGAGGAGCATGGGCTAGGGAAGGAGACACTGGCTGCAGCAGCTTTGCTGAGACTTCCCAGCTGGCCAACGAGCCTAGAGCTGTGCAGGCACCAGGACCGACTGTGTTAATTCCAGCTGTTGTCAGGAGATGGAAGGACAGAGCTTTCTGAGGTCGGGGTGTCCAGTAATTGAGTGGGGCTGTGCACTGGGGCTGTTGACCCAAACCCTTCAAGGAACCTGTTTCTTTTTAGTTTTTTTCCCAGCTATTAATGTACTAAGTCCAGTATATAATATCTGCACAAACACATGCAGAAAGTGGAAGGATCCAGACCTCCTGAAGGCAGCTTTTATTAGCATCTCTTTGTTTTTTGAGATATAATTCACATGCCATAAAATTTACCCTTTTAAAATGTACAAATCTGTGATTTTTAGTATAATCACAAGGTTGTACAACTATTACCACTATCTAATTTCATCACCCCTCTAAAACATCCTTGTACCCATTAGTCACACTCTATTCTCCCCTTCCCCTACATCCTGAAAACTACCGTCTACTTTCTGCCTCTCTGCATTTGCCTATTTTGGGCATTTCATATCAATGAGTCATAGAGTATGTGACCTTTGTGTCTTGCTTCTTTCACTTAGCATAATGTCGTAGCATATATCAGTAAATTCCTTTTTATGACTGAATAATATTCTATTGTATGGTGATACCGCATGCACTAGTTGATGGACGTTCGGGTTGTTTCCATCTGCTAGCCTCTTGATAGAGTTTCTTCTCTTTTCTGTATATTTTTGCGTGATTTATATTATCCGGTATATACTGTTTTGCATTTCACATTTTTCACTTGCATTTTCCCAGGTAATTAAAAACTTCTCATGAGCACAACTTGTAATGGTTGCATAATAATCTTCCAGCCTGTGGCTGAATTATAATTTACCTAACCATTCCCTTGAAGTCAGGCATTTAGCCGTTTCTAATTGAAATAAAGTTTTCAAAGGAGCAACAAATGAGAGAAACCTCAGAGGACCTTTCCAGAGCCGCTTAAACAGCCTCCAAGCTATCTGTGCCGGCAGGCTGCGGAGCCCGGTGGGGGGCAGGAATGATTCATCCCAAATTACTAAGAGGCGAGGAGGGGACTGGGTGGAATAAAGAGGCTGCTTCCCAAGCGTGGCACAGCACGTCTGCCAAGGCCCAGCCCGTCTTCCCCAGACCCCTAATGTCAAGGGACACATTAGAGAAGGTGGGAAGATGATGACGGCCAGTGCTGTGTCATGCCTCGCCCCTACCCCACTAAATTTTTACATTTCTTCTGAGCATTGTTTTTCTTTTACCCTTGACAATATGGTCTTCGTATACAATTTGGAGAGCACAGAAAATAAATAAAGAGCTTGAAATTAAAATTGCCTAGAATTCACCACTCGGAGGCAACTCTTTTTTGTTTGTTTTTCTTTTTTTTTGAGACACAGTCTTACTCTGTAGCTCAGGCTGCAGGGCAGTGGTGTCAGCCTAGCTCACTGCAGCCTCAAACTCCTGGGCTCAAGTGATCCTCCTGCCTCAGCCTCCGGAATAGCTGGAACTACAGGCACATACCACCACGACCAGCTAATTTTTCTATTTTTAGTAGTGATGGGGTCTCGCTCTTGCTCAGGCTGGTCTCGAACTCCCGACCTCAAGCAGTCCTCCCTCCTCAGACTCCCAGGCTAGGATTACAGGTGGGAGCCACACATCTGGCCCAGAGACAACTCTTATGAACAGTTTGGCATGTTTCTTCCCAGTCCTTCGAACACAGTGGAAGACCACATTAGATAGGCAATGTTAATATAACATTAAAAAACCTGAATTCAAAAGCAAAGCATGTTTACTGGAGAAGATGTAGAAAATCCTACACTTAAGGGGCAGCTAGTACAATAAATTTGGTGTGTACCCTTCTAGCGTGTTATGCCTACATGGAATACAATATGGATAAAAACATTTTAGCAAAATTGGGATCAGACTATTTTCTTTCCCACCCTCCGTAACAATGTAGCATTTATTTCCTTCCATGTCAGAAAGGAATATTTTACAAAATATTAAGTGAAAAATGCAAGGCCCAGAGTGTTGTATGATCCCATTTTTGATTTTTTAAAAAGAGAAATATATTTATTTATACATACTTATATATGTGAAGAGAGTTCCTTAATCTGT
Source organism: Indri indri (assembly GCA_004363605.1). Classification (NCBI taxonomy): domain Eukaryota; kingdom Metazoa; phylum Chordata; class Mammalia; order Primates; family Indriidae; genus Indri; species Indri indri. The sequence continues at coordinate 12,646 of RJWJ010028071.1, forward strand.
CATGGGATTAGAGTTCAAAACAAGGGGAAAGAGAATGTTCCTGAAAGATTGCTCAAGAATCCCCCAGGGGTTGTTATTTCTTAGCCTGGGTCCAGGGGCCTAGACTTCAGATTTCAGGACCTGAGAGATGTTTTTAAGAGAAAAGATATTCTGGGAAGAGATTTTTACAGTTTGTATATACCCTCTTTTTACTATTTTGTTTATACTATGTGTTTATGTTGGTTTTATAAATTAAAACATGTTTATTTGGAAAAAATCATTACATGTGGTTAAATATTCTACATTATTTTTAATGGCTTTGTAATAATCACTGTATGGATATACCATATGGTATTTGGCTAATCACTGGTTCTTAGACATTTAGGAGGGGAGTCCAGATTCTTTTTATAAATGTAAATTTTATATAATCATGATTCTTTGCTTCGGATAATTCCTAGAAGTAAAGTTGCAAAGGTTTTTGCACCATTTTATGGAAGGTTCCTTAGCAAAGTTTCAGCCAAGTTGTTCTCTAGCTGGCAAAGGGCCAGATGCCCTGTTAACCCTTTCTCACCTAGACCGGGTGGTGGGGCCTTTTGGTGTTAAGTTCTGTTTGGTGTCCATGAGTGCCCACCATGTGAGCAGAATAAAGGATACCAAAAATAGCTACATCCTAATCCCGAGAACCTGTGACTATGTTAGGTTATGAGGCAAAGAGAATTAAGGTTACAGGTAGAGTTAAGGTTGCTACTCAGCTGACCTTGAGAGAGGAGATGACCTTGGATTATCATGGTGGGCCCAGTATAATCACAAGGGTTCTTAGTAGTGGGAGTGGGAGTGGGAGTCAGAAAGAGAGAACAAGAGAGATGGCCTTGAGAGAAGGACTTGGCCCAAGTATGCTGGCTTTGGAGATGGAAGGAGGGGCCACCAGCCTAAGAACATGGGCAGCCTCTAGAACAGGGGTGGGGAACCTTTCATGTTGGAAGGCTGCATTAATTTAGCTGTAATCAAATAAGGCCACATACAAGAAACTTCAATTGATATCCTTAAAAATGTATATTATTTTGTAAAACTCGAACTGCTATATATTTAGTAATTTCAAAAAATGAAAACTATTTGTTAATTTTGAAGTTCACTAACCTTTTAATGACTTTGTTGTATCTGCTTTTTGTTGGGAAACATTTGAACATTTGGTTGCAGCATGGAGGTCCGCAGTTTCAGTTGATCCTCTAGATGGGTACCATAAGGGCATCTTGATTTGGGTTAGGTAGGAGAATGTAGATTCACAGCAGTAAGTGGTTGAAAAGGAAGAAAGCATTTTTCTGGCATGTTACCAAAGGCGTGGGTATTCTACTGCATTTTTCCATAGTTCAATTGGACCTTTCCTAGTATCAATGATTTTAAAATGTCATCTACTGAGAGCTCAATCAATTCATCTGTAGTTCTTTAGGTGCCTTGGTGATAGCAACTAGGTGAGGCTGAAATGCTAATTTGAGTGTGGTGTTATAATTCTCAAAGTCAGTGAGCCTTTCACTGTATTCTCCAATTAATAAGTCTGCAACAGCTGCATAGTCTTCAAATGATTCGCATATATCATCCTGCTCATTTATGACCTTTGCTAACTGGGGAGAGTGTTCATCTGAAATTTCCTTTTGAAGAAGAAGTGTTTTAAAAAAGTTACCTTCTTTCAAAATGCTTGGATTTTTTGCCACATATCATATATAGACTCAGTTTTACCTTGCAAAAAAATATTCATTTTGATTTGACATATCACACAGAAATGCTTCATTTCTGTAGAAATCTGTTTTTAATAATTCACATTGCTGATTCTGTTCTTTGTGAAATTTAACTACCTGTTCTCACAGATGAAATTTTGGCTAACCCCTGTCTTTGCGATAGCCAACCCACTTTGCAATGATACAGCAAATCCACACTGAACACCTCATCTTCGACTTTACCATGTTACAAAACTGATGAGACAGTGTTGCATTTGCACTAATATAGTTAACAATGTTTATTACTCGTTGCAAAGCGTCACTTAAAATAGTAGCTTTAGCGCAGAGATTTTGCTGATGCAAGATACAATGAAAAGAAATGAGAGCATCTGGATCTGTTAATACTTTTTAAATCTGTGCAATGAACCCTCTTGTTTTCCTGTCATGGAAGGTGCACTGTCTGTACATACACACACTAAATTTACCAAATTCAGTCCAACTTCACAATATTTATCTCGAAAGTTGTTGAAGATATCTATTCCCCATGTTCCATTTGCAGGAGCGCCCAAAGCGAGTAACTCTTCATAGCAAAGAGAATCTTCTGTTATGACCTGAGTGAAGTATAAAACCTGCGTCAAGTCAATAGTATCAGTTGATTCATCCAAAGTGATTGAATAATATATGTTTTCCTTTTGAAGTATTCCATAAAGTTATTCTGTTAAGTTGAAGCCAATTCGTGCTGCCGAACAGTTATGCTTCTCCTTGAAAGAGCCAGCTGTTCGTACTTGGAAATGTTATCAGGGTCTAAGCATCCTACAACTTCGACGATGCATTTTTTCACAATTTCTACATCACTGAATGGCTTCTCTTTTTTCCTGAGTATATAAGCTACTTTATAAGTTGCTTCGGTGGCATTATTTCCAGGTCTTATTGCTGCTTGAGAGAATTGTCTTTGCTTTTGCTTTTCATCTTTTAATTTCTGCAATACAGCCTTTCTCGCTTCTCCCTCTAATTTAAAATATTTGTGGTTCTTATGAGTGTTATAATGCTGATGAGCATTGAATTTCTTTAATGTTGATTTTGCAGTATCACAAAGCAAGCAAATCATCTTATCTTCAGCAGAAACAAGATAGTATTGCAATTCCCAATCCTCATTAAAAAATCTGTTTTCTTCCTTCAGCAGTCTCTTGGTCTTCTTTGACACAATGGGCTGTTAAGCAGACAAATTAAAAAGAATACTGTCGAACTATGTGACTATTCACAAATTCCACTTCAAACAGAAACACAGTGCACCGTTGTCAAAAGCTGATAACAGACTGGCACACTCGACCCCCATAAACTCTGGCCAACCAGCCTCATTTGGTAGTGGCGCCAGTCAGGCAGGGAAAGTTAGAACTAAATCATGAGCGTAGCAGCCGTCCACTTAGCCTTTATGGCTTACTCATGTTCTAGGTCAATCTGGGAGGATTATTTCATTGAAACATTTTATTCTTTGGTATTTTAAATATGTTCATTTTAAAAATAATATATAAATATAAAAGATGAACAAAAATGTTTTAATAAAAATAAAAGGCTTTGTTCTGTAAAATTTGGATTCAGTCGAAAGGCCACATTTAAGGACCTATAAAGCCACAGTTTCCCTGCCCCTGCTCTAGAAGCTTGGAGAGGGCAAGGAAATGGATTGTCTTCTAGACTCTCCAGAAAGTTCAGCACTGCTGATATCTTGATTTTAACCCAGTGATTCAGACTTGTGACCTCCAGAACTGTAAGATAAGAAAATTGTGTTCTTTTAAGTTTCTGGTACTTTGTCCCAGCAGCTGTGGGAAACTCGTGTTATGCATACTGTATCACCAACACCTGTCATAGCTCCGGCCCTCGGCTCTTGTCGAATCATCTTCCTTCGCCTGTGCTGGCCTCAACTGTGTTGCTTTCTTCTTGGCGATGCTTGGAGGGTTCGAATGTATTCGGAAGAGAAGGTCCATTTCCTTCCTTATGACTGCAAAGCACAGAAATGGAAACACACTTTAGTCTCTGATGTCTGATGCTCCCTGCAATGGACTGGACTTGGCAGTTTGGGGGTTTGTTTTTTTAAGCGTTTCGATTTGAAGTAATTTCAAACCTACAAAAAAGTTGCAAGAATACTGCAAAGAACTCCTTCCTGTATACCCTTCACCTGGATTCACCCATTTTTTGTTGTTTTTTTTTTTTTTTTTGCCACATTTGCTTTATCATTCTATTTTTTTCTTCTCCCCTCTGAAACACTGCAGTTGTATATTTCATGTCCCTTTATTGCTAAATACTCTGATATTTTTTTCCCATAAGAACAAGGACATTCACTTAATATAACCACAGAACAATGATCAAAATCAGGAAATTTAGCATCAGTACAATACTCTTATCTAATCTACATAGCCTCAAATTTTGCCAGTTGTCCTAATAATGTCCTTTTATAGCGATTCTTTTTTCTTCCAGTCCAGGAGCCAGTCCAGGATCACGCCTTGCATTTTGTTTTCATGACTGTTTCATTTCATTTGATTTGGAACAGTTCCTCAGCTTTTCTTTATCTTTCCTTGACATTGGTATTTTTGAAGAATTCTGGCTCATTATTTTGTAGCGTGTTCCTCTATTTGTGTTGTCTGAGGTTTGCTATGATTGGGTCAGGTTATGCATTTTGGCAGAAACATCCCAACATTGGTGCTGGGTCCTCGGTGGGTCCCATGATGTCAGTTTGTCCTGTTTGTTATTAGTGAGGGTAACCTTGATCACTTGGATCAGTGATGTCTGCCATGTTTCTGTACTCGGAAATTACTGTTTTTCCTTTTATAATTAATGAATAATTTGTGGGTGATATTTTGAGCCTGTAAATATCCTGTTTCTCATCAAACTTTTACCTACTAGTTTGGCTTGATTCTGGTGTTTTGCAAAATTTTTAAAAATTCAATTGGCATTTTACTATGGAAAAGAACTTTGTCCTCTTATTTATTGATTTAGTGTGTTAGGTTATAATTCATTATTGGCATTCTTTATTTTGATACTCAAAGTGTCCCAGATCTGGGCATGGCAGTCTCTTCCAGCTGGCTCTGTATCCTTTTCACATGCAGCTGTTGTTCTTTGAGCACTTCGTTACTTTCTGGCCCAAGAAGATGGTTCGGGCTCATCCTGTACTTCTCTTGCCCCAGCCTTGGAACCAGCTGGGCCCTGACTCTGCAGTGGGGAATGGCATTTGGACATCAAATTCTGGGGGTTAGATGGGCTTGTTGCTACTGGGGTGTCATTACTTATAGGCCTTTCGGTGGACAAAGCGAGGAAATGTACATGCCTACATTTGTACATATAGTTGACCCTTGAACAACACAAGAGTTAGGGCGCACCCACTCCCATAGTTGAAGTCCACCTATAGCTTTTGACTCCCCAAAAGCTTAACTACTGGTAGCCTGCTGTTGACTGGAAGCCTTACTGATAAAGTAAAACAGCCATTTAACACATATTTTGTATGTTATATGTATTATATACTGTATTCTTACTAAAAATTAAGCTAGAGAAAGCAACTAGAAACTCCTAAGGAAGAGAAAATACATTCACGGCATGATACTGTATTTATCAATACCGTAAGTTTGCATCGTCTGTTTACAAGATGCTTTGTCTGCCTAGAATGGGCAACCACAGCTACAGACCTTAAGCTACAGTACCGAACAAGCACTTCAGGTTTTTCTTGCACCGTCAGGACTTTTCTGTGCTTCTTGGGAGCACTTGCAGGATCAATAGTGACACTTCGTTTGGGTACCATGGTGTTATTCAAGGTTTACGATGTTGCACTAAACACGATGAAAATATGTGAGAACTGTGAAAGGTCGCTTTCTACTGCAACACGCAATTTACTGGAGAGATGACCTGCTCATCCAGAGACGATGAGCGTCACGCAGTGTTTTAGGCATATACTCGTGACACTTGAGCTCACCACAATAGCAACAGGACGTGGCTACGAAATTATTACAGTAGCACAGGGTGTACTGCAGTTAATTTTATGCAGTTATGATTTAATACACATCTTTACATTTGTTTACATTTCTCTCAGCCGTGAATGGTACCGTGAATGTATGATCTGTAAGTGTTTGTGTGCATAAGTTTTGATAAACTTGAACTTTTTCTCATAGATTTGTGTATGTTTTATGGTAGTAAATGACAAAATAGACTAGTATCTATATCTATTTTATGCATTCATGACATACCTTTTTCTCAATTTCATTGATATTTCTAGGCTACGCTGTTCATCTTTGAGGTTTTTCAAATTGTTGCAAATCTCCAAAAAATTTTCCAATGTACTTCTTGAAAAAAAATCTGCATATAGGTGGACCTGCATAGTTTAAACCTGTGTTGTTCAAGGGTCAACTGTATACATATAACACACACATACTCATATCCGCATATACAAGTGTGTATATACACACATATACATATATATGTACATGAAATATATTAAATATATATTTTAATATCTGTCTGTCTAAAGCTATGAGTTCATTCATACTGACACTTCCAGTCCAACATTACAGAGTTATTCCTGGCCTTCTCCCGTTTCTTCAACAGTGAGAATTCAAGATCCCACCTTCAATATACTTGCTCATTTGCCCAGTTTTATGAGATACAAAAGTAGTCTCGGAATTGCCACATGCATGCCACTGTGAAGAACAAACCTAAGTAGAGTTTCTCATTTGTTCGCACTTCATTTTGTTTTTAAACAGAAGGTTTACAGTCAAAGTACTCTGTTACTTGAGTGCTCTGTCAGCTTGGTTCTGTTACTCATTTGAACAACGTTCACTTGTTTCTGCGGCATTCGGCAGTGCTTCTCCCCATCTTCATTAATTTAATTTTACTTTCTGAGTAACGAAAACATCAAAACTGTACCAAAGAATATACTCAGATGACTTCTGCCCACATTCCTTCTCCTCATTCTCAACCAAGTAAATGAGTTTCTGGTTTTATTCCACTTCTTTTTGTAAAAATAAGCAGATTCATGTATCTTTTCTTTCTTTCTTACATAAAAGGTAGTATGCTATAGATATTCTTTTGCACTGAATTTCAAAAAATGTATTCATAACAACATCCTGGAAGTCTTGCATTATGTCAGTGAAGAGAGAGCTTCGTCATTCTCTCCTACAGCTGCGAAGTACGTCACCGTGTGGCTGTGCCGTACTTATTCAATCGCTCTCTTCTGCACGGGCCCTTACATTATTTCTGATATTTTACAATTACAAACAATGCTGCAGTGAGTGACCATGTGCACATGTATTCTCTTACTTTAACTTTATCTTCAGGATAAATTTCCAGCAATGGGATTCCATAAGTGTTGTACCATCCTGACTTCTCACCAGCCACGTGTGAGTGTGCCTGCTTCCCCGTAGCCAACAGGTGCTGTCAGGTTTTTAATTTTTTCCCAATCTAATAGGTGAGAAATAGTATTTTTTTTTTTCACTCCCGGTTCAAGTGATCCTCTTGCTGCAGCCTCCCGAGTAGCTGGGATTATAGGCACATGACATGCACGACACCCAGCTAATTTTTCTCCTTTTAGTAGAGACGGGGTCTCGCTCTTGCTCAGGCTGATCTTGAACTCTTGACCTCAAGTGATTGTCCCACCTGAGCCTCCCAGAGTGCTAGGATTACAGGTGTCGGCCACTGCGCCCGGCTGAGAAATGGTATCTTGATACAGCTTTATTTTTGAAATTTTCTCATTATGAGTGAAGTTGAACACCTTTTCATATATTTAGGGACATTTCTTATGTCTTTTTTGTAACTTGTTCGTGTCTCTTATTATCCTTTGGCTATCAGGATTTTGGATCTTTTTTCCCCTAAAACTTAAGAATTCTTTATACGTTAGAGCTCATTAGCCCTTTATCAGTGATATATATTACAAATGTTCTCTCCCTGCATCTTAGTCAGCTCAGGCTCACTAAAATACCAGAGACAGAGTGGCTTAAACAATAGTAATTTATTTTCTCACATTTCTGTAGGCTGGGAAGTCCAAGATCCATGTGCCGGCCAGTTCATGCCTTGCCTCTGACAGTGTCCTGCTAAGGCTAGGAGAGAACTCTGGGTTCTCCTCGTCTTCTAAGGGCACCAGCCCTGTTGGATTAGGACCCCATCCCTGTGACCCTATTAACCTTGATTACCTCCTCACAGGCCCCATCTCCTAATACAGTCAGATTGGGGGTTATGGTATAAATTTTGGGGGAGACACAAACATTCAGCCCATAACTGAATTTTCTTTGACTTTGCTCAGGGAGTCTTTTTCAGTGCAAAAGTGTTTAAATTTTTTTATCTAGTTTCATTGTCAATCTTTTCTTTTGTTGAATCCAAATTCTAGGTTTAAAAATGTTTACTGATGCCGAAGGTATAGAAGAATTTATCCATTTTTCTCGTGATATTGGTAAATGCATTTTTTCCCTTTAGATCTCTGATCTGTTTGGCAGGTATCCTTGTAGAGGGTGCGAGATATTTTGTCTTTTTCTGAATGGCTACCCATTCATCCTAGTACTACATATTAAAAAGCCTGTCTTTGCCAGAGTGATTTGCGGTGCTCCCTTTGTCATCCACTAAAATTCCACGTGTCCTTGGGCCTGTTTCTAGTCTGGTCCACCGTCTGTCTATCTACGCATGAGCCAGAGCCGCACGGGTGTAATTACTGAGGGTTTGGCGCAGGCCTGGGCATCTGGCAGCGCCTGCGGTGGCTCTTTGGTATCAGAGTTTTCATAGCTATTCTTGCATTTTTTTTAATTTAAAAAATTGTTTTTCTTTTTAAATAAGAGCATAATTTTTAATATTTATATTTTAAATTTTGTTACTATATTTAAATAAAATTACTGTTTTAGTCTTAAAAATTAATAGATTTTTTTAGGAGCAGTTTCAGGAATACGGGAAAATTGAGCAGAAATACCGCCTTCCCATGCAGTTTCCCCTGTTTTTAGCATCTTGCGTTCGTGCATAAGAGGAACATTTGTTTACAACTGATGAGCCAATATTGATGACATTATTATTAACTAAAGTCCATAGTCTTTATTAGGAATGTCATATAGCCAACATTGCAGTATCATACAGAAGAGTGTCACCTCCCTAAAAATCCCTGTGCCCTACTTATCCCCTTCCCTGGGCCTCGGGCAACCACTGATCTTTCCGTTGTCTCCATCGGCTTGCCTGTTACATAGCTGGACCCTACAGTGTGCAGCCTTTTCAGACTGGCTTCTTCCCCTTAGTAATATGCATTTAAGGTTCCTCCATGTATATTTCAATTTTTTTTGCATGAATTTTTATATTGACTTATGTGACAAAAGCTT
>RJWJ010028072.1:0-21677 GCA_004363605.1 Indri indri
ACAGGCATGCGCCACCATGCCCGGCTAATTTTTTCTATATATATATTTTTAGCTGTCCAATTAATTTCTTTCTATTTTTGGTAGAGACGGGGTCTCGCTCTTGCTCAGGCTGGTCTCGAACTCCTGAGCTCAGAATGATCCGCCCGCCTCGGCCTCCCAGAGTGCTAGGATTACAGGCGTGAGCCACCGCGCCCGGCCTCTCTTCAGTGCCTTTTATTAAATTTAAATATAAATCTCTCTTGGGCCCCTTGTAATTTAGTCTTCATTTTCAATGTGGTTGTCTTTTTCTTCTACTTCTATCCTGAGTTGAATCAGCTGTGATTTCATTTCTTTGTGGGCTTTTTAAAAATCCATTTCTGTTCTTGGTTTTAGTATTTCTGATTAAACATGGATTTTTTTGTATCCACCATTAATTGTTTAAGGATATCTGATTCAGTATGGAGCGTTATGTTATCATTTTCTTTGGCTTTGTGGCTACTATTCTGAGAAATATTTTCATTAGCTGAAATGATTCGGTTAGCATTTCTGTTTTTTAAAGTCGTTTTGTGTGGGTGTGGTCTGTTCTCTTCTATCCCTAGTAATATCACAGACAGAAAGTGCCCTCTTCTGCAGTTTCTTTAATGGCTAGAAGGACTGGAGGAGGTTGAGTGTCTTGTTTCTCTTTCATTTCTACAGGATCCTTAATTTTCCCCTCTATTCCTTCTTTCCCATCATTGCTTTGCCCCTACGGGGTGTCATTCCGTCTCTATATATTTGATTCTCTCCCAGGCTCCCCACTTCTAGTCCTGTTTACATTCAAGCCCCTTCCCTGTAGCCAGCACCATGAACTACCAAGTCCTACCTGTGTTCAGTATTTTGGCATACAATGTGAGCCTGTCTCTTTCTGGGATGACTTTGTGTTTCATCTAAGTCCTCTGTATCTCTTGGCTCTTTTTCTTTCCCTGTCCCCGCTCGCTATACCCACAGGCTTATAGCAGTGGGAGCGCCACTGGAATTTGGCTTATTTCTCTACTTACTATTAATTTGAAGGTCACTGTAATCTCTATGTCCTAGTAATGCTGAATTCATGGATTTGTTTACACTACTTATTGATTGCATGAGGTTTTTTGGGGGGTGGAAGGGACAGGATGGTGTGCAGGGCAATTTGATATCAGGTGGGTGTCATTATTCTCCATAACTCCGTATGTTTCTTAATAGTTGCAAAGCAGTCCACTAAATGGATATACTATAAATTATTGAACCAAGCCCCTACTGTTGGAAACTGTAATTTTTTCTACTTTTTCACTTAAGGACTTTGTTGAATGTCATTCATGTAAACATGAATTTTTGTGTAATTCCTCATTGTTTCCTTAATAAATGTGTTGGTAGCAGAATTGTTAGGTCAAAGGACATGCCTATTTTTAATGCTTTTAACATATACTGTGAGACAGTCAATGGTAAGCAGTCTGCACAGACTATGCATGTCTTTTCTTTGGCCTATTTTCAACTAGCTCTAAAATCTTAAATGTGAATGCTAGATATGTAGAAGACTTACTGAATTTCAATGCTTTGCTTCGCAAGTGGGTCCAAAGCTCCCATGTCTATGATAACTGAGTTTCTAAAATGCAAGAATGATAATTAGCATTCTAGTACTAGAAATTCAAACTTTGATTACCTTTTCTGCTTCCCGTGTATCGTCGAAGAGTCTCCTTTGCCTTCTAGCAGGAATTGGCTTAGCTGTTTCCCAGGCTTCTACCCACATGTTGCTTGGAATCTTCATTCGGGCACTCAGTTCTCCTTTCAGCACCATGTTGCCCGTTTCATCAGTCACCTCCTCTTCAATATAATCCCGGGGTGAATACCACCTCACAAAATCTTCCAGACAACAACCTGGATTAGCAGCCTAAAATACGACAAAAAATTCAGCAGATTCAAATAAAATCAACAGTTATTGATAAGCCTGTTTGCAAAACTCATACTTTTACTTTCACAAAAAGCCTCTTTAATCTTTACAATAGGTAAAATGAGTTTGGGTGTTACTTTTAAAACAGGTCAGATGCTCAAGCGTCAAAAGCATTTTATTTGTTGTCTCAGTTTTATAGAAAAAGAAAACATTTTCATTTGATGAATTTGGAAATAAAAACTTGATGTAAAGTAAAAATCATCTTCTTAAACAGATTATATGTTCCATAATTTAGTTTAAAATTACAATGTAATAACTACTCAATACTTAAGAAAGTAGCAGAGAAGCTCAAGTCAAATAAATTAAATAATACACAACATGATCAGAATAACACGGTGATGGAAAAGTTCTGCTCCTCTTTGCCTCAATAAATCAATACTGGTACTGCAATAAACATCAGCTAACCTAAAAAATGTTCTATTCAGACATCAAATTCTTGTGCTTTATATAACAAATTATGATCATATAAATTGGTTTTGTGCTGTTAAGGAATTAGAATTCAAAGTATTGTTTTTTAGGCTTCTAGAAGCAAACTGATTAAAGTTTTATTCAGTGGCTAATTCTATATAATTAATGATGATGTATGCCAAAAACCACAATGAGAATGGTCTGTCTTAAATGTGAAGGGAAAAACTGCCAGTTTCTTCTCATTGGACTCACTGGCTCCCAACTCCATTATTCCTACCATCTCAGGAAATCCCCTGAGGGGATGGGGACTTGGAGGAAGGCCGTTCACTGTCAACATAAATTTCTCAGAATTATGACATGGTCCATGGGAATTGCTGTGACTTGCAATGAATGGGTCACTCAGTGACTCAGGATTCATGTACAAAGATCTGGATCTTACCCAGGCCAACGCCATACCCATAAGAAAACATCTTGGGAAACTAAAGCAATAGGCCCTGAGTGAAGACAGCAAACTTAAAAAGAAAATAACATTCAACTCATGTGTTATAGATTAAAGAAAGACCTTTCACACTGGAATTCTTCCTTCTGGTTGTCCTTACTATGCCAGGCTACCAGGAGAGGGTCCAGGCTCACTTCAGCTACAGCTTATCTTCTTTTTACTGTTAAAGGTATGTAGTACGAGGGCATGCTCCAGAATCTGCCCTGTCCTTCAGGAATTGTGAGGTGCTTTAGGTACGCATTAGCGTTTATCTAATGCTCCAGGGACTCTCTTAGTATTTCTTAAATCACCTCTATACAAAAAGGTAAAGGCAACCATATCTATTTTAGAGTGATTACGTATTTCCTTAAATATATTATCTGAGTCCTACACAGGGGCAGATGTACAAGTTGGCTGTTTGAATTACAATCTACTTTCTGATTGAAATGATGCTATACAAGATTTGTAAGTGCCCAGGTTAGTCCAAAAGAGTCTATTGATCACAGCTTTGCTGAAGCACAGCATTACAGAACTATACAGAACCTTACCATGAGGGATCGGTATGTTTCCATGGGGAAAAACTTTCACAGCTCCTATTTAGAATCTCCTATACATGGCTCTGCAAAGATACTACAGCAGGACAGGGACAGATGAATATGAAGGCAGCTAGACATCCGGTAGAAAACAACTGCTGTGGAGGCTGCTATTTCCTGCTGTGCACACACACCCTAATTTGGTTTTACACGTGCTTTGAGAGCCAAATGGCTTCTCTTTATCCATCGTACCAACTATTTGTTTTAAAGCAACATATCTTTCTCGTCATATGGCAGAATAGAACTCACAGATTTTCCGTATCTTTTTAGTCTCTAAGGAAAACATAGCTCTTAAGAGGTTTATTACAGACTTTTCCTTTTAGTAAAGATGGGTAAAATAAGCAGGGAATAAAAGGCTCCCTTTTATTGTCACTTAAATCTGCTAGAAGGGAAGGATGAAAGTGGCATAGGAGTTTAAGTAGAGTTTTATGTTTAAAAAGAATACACAAGTATTTCAGAGAAAAATCAAACTCAAGCTGGCCTGCACAGCTCAGAAGCAGGACCGAGTGAGGGCTGTGGACTGGGAAGATGGAGGCCACCACAGGTTAAGGAGGAAAGCCTGGGCGTGGGGGATAGTTCAGAGTATCAGCAGTAGCAAAGGAGGCCCTGTGGCCCACTGGGCTACCCACTTGGGGTTTTGTTTTGTGTTTTAAGTATACATGGACTTGCCTTTGCTTTCAAGAATACATAATTCAAAAATAAAAGTCTTTTCTTCATTCTTAGGTTTTTAAGCTAATAAACCAAATGTCACTATTTCCTGAATCCCATATGTTCTAGATACAGGCCTGTATCTAAGCCTAAAATGTTTTTCGGGTAGTAAATGCCTACTCATCCTAAATGGTGACTCTTCTGAGAAATCTTCCATGACCCACTCAGCAGAGTCAGCCACCTTTTTGATCTTGCCTTCTTAAGAGAGCTCATCATACAATAATTATTTACGTATATGCACCCACAACCTCAACAGACTGTAAATGAGGATAAAGACTGTATTTCTTAACTCATCTAATCATAGCGCAAGGCACACAGTAGGCACTCAAAGGTTTGTTGAGTGAAGCAACCCACATTAAAACCTAAGGGTTTCCTAAAAGCCTTGCATTAAATTGGCTAAACACACACAAAGGAAAGAAGCATCCCAATGCACACACAGAAATGATTCAATTCTCAACTTTCAACTATTAATAACAGATTGGTTCTTTTCCTTTCTTAAACTTAAGTTTGACATAGTTTGACTATGTCCTTTGGGGGATGGTGGCAGGGTGTTATAACTAATAATGAAATCCAAACACTTAACAAAAAAAGACATTCAGGCCTTCATTCCACTTTATAGAGTGACTTTCACAGTTTCATCCCAGAATAGCTCAAAATAGACCCCAGAGCTCTGAAAGTGTGACCCACCTTAAAAGATTCCATATCTGAGAGCAGACAGGCACTCTGCATGCGTGCTCGAAGGTGAGCCCCTTCTGCCGATGTGCCTAATTTAGCTAAAACCTCAGACTGCTCTTCTAGCAGATCTTCTGTCATAGGTGCTGGTTCCTGTGAAGTGTAAAAGGACAAAGCTCACGAATATCCCATTTTAGACAAAGCAGAACGATAAAAATAAAGACAACAATTATTTCAGCTGTAGCAGTCACAAGATATGTATTTTTTTTAAAATTGAGAGAAATGCACAAGTTTTTTAGAACCCAAGTTAAAAAAGTAACAACTTAAGAAGAATAAATATGGCTTTTAGGCTTCTCCCCCCTCACAGATAAGATTACCACATTTCCCTTGATGAGGATTGACGCTAAAAGATAGAGGAATTTGGGTCCACTGAACATTTTCTTGCCTATGAATAATAAATAAATGAAGTCCTGAGGATATTCTTATACATGTTATCGCTAGCTGCACCAAGGTTTTTTGTTATAAGTAACAGAAATGATTTGATATAGAAAAAATGGGAGGGGACTGCTCAAATAATGATCATCCCTGGTTACGGAATTATGAGTTTTTGTTTTCTTTTCTCTACAGTGAACATATACCACTTTTCACCACCCAGAAAGTACCAAGCAAGAGTCTCACACTGATACTTAGTGTTGAACAATAATCACTAAAGGCAGTATGGCATACTGGTTAAGAGTTTAGACTCCAGAAACAATGTGCCTGTGTTTGAATCCCAGCTTTGTGACCTTGGACAATCACGCAACCTTTCGGTGACTCACTATTCTGAAGAATAAATTCGGGCACATGCTCAATACACACTAGCAATTAAAGACAAAATACTTAGATTATATTATGAGCTTCACCTTCTACTTTCTCTTTGACTACGGGAAAGTATGCTTATCAAAATATCTCAGCCAAGTTCACAAATTACATGAATCTCTGATGAAGCAGTACACTCACTGCTTCATTCTTTCTATGAACAAGGAGCCACTTTTCGTTGGCCTCTAGCTCTGGAATCAGAGGATGACAGGAAAGGAGGATGTTGAGAGGACACTGACTACCTCTCCCACCTAAAAATCTCGGCCATCGGTAAGCACAGGATAAAGAAAAACATGATAAAGAGGAGAATAAGAAGCAAGCACGGCATATATGATCTTCGTATATACTGATTCTGAATATGCCCAAAGCTGCTTCACATACATGATCTCACGTGATCACTAAAAGGGAAACAGGGCATTTTACAAGCAACAAAACTGAAGTACCAAGATAAAGTGCCTTGCGCAAGATCACCCAGTGGCAGAATCCAGACACTGTCTAATGCTGACTTTAAGAACTACTATCTTGGTTCCAATCCTTTGGCTACGGATTCCTGTTCTAACAGATTCTCCACATTTTCCCCTTCTATCCCTGAATCTAGAATATTGGGTAAAGGCTTTAAACTTTTTGTAGTCATAAATTTTAGGTTGGCCTAAGTCTACATGAATGGTACATAGGAGTATATTTGAATTTTAATGAAGCAAGAACCTATATAAAATCTTATTTTTTTTGGTGAAGTGGGCGACTGACACAGTTAAGCTAATTTCTAAAGCTTGAAATTATATTGGTTTCAAATGAGATCATTTTGAATTCCAACCATTTCATGTAAGTAAATTTATAATGGTTATAATTCAAATAAAATTAACTTTAAGGACAATAAAATCTGCCTAGATCTACCTAAAAGTAAACTATAAAATTAATTTCTAAATACATAAGATGTGTTGAAAGAAGAACTTTAAATACATCCAGATTTACACTATAAATTCAAATGTGAAAATTCAAGCATCTGAAATAAACAAGCATAGCCTTTTAGGGGGGAAAAAAAGCACTAAAATAAAAAGCATTATTTTTTCATTTCAAGAAAAAGTCTGAGCTTCCAGAACAACTTTCTCAGACTATTTAGTAACCCAATTAAGCCAAGGCAACAAATAATGCAATTAGCTCATTAAAAACAGGGACTATTATTAACTAAAACTTGGAAGGAGGCTGGGCATAGTGGCTCACGCCTGTAATCCCAGCGCTTTAAGAAACCAAGGTGGGAGGATCACTTGAGGCCAAGAGTTCGAGACTAGCCTGGGCAACATACTGAGACCCCATCTCTACAAAACATTCTAAAAATTAGCCAGGCTTGGTGGCACGTGTCTGTAGTTCCAGCTACCAGGGAAGCTGAGGCGGGAGGATCACCTGAGCCCAGGAGTTCAAGGTTACAGTCAGCAATGATCATGCCACTGCACTCCAGCCTGGGTGACAGAGTGAGATCTTGTCTCTTAAAAAAAACTTAGAAGGAGAAAGGACACAGAAAAAAATTAACCTTTCCTGAACACACACATGCCAAGTGCTTTCAAATATAATATGTGATTTAATCTTGAACAAGCCAGAGTAATACAAGCTATTATTACTTTTTAAGTATTCGATATTTATATTAAACAAATAAATAGGTGGGGTTTTAAAACTGCAGATATGTCAGAGTAAGATAAAAATAGAAATACTTTCATTTTTTATCTTTGTTAAGGATTGATCATGCGACAACTTGACTTTTTAAACAACTTTTTTGAAGTACAATCAACATAAAATAATTTAAAGGGTACCTTTGATAAGTTGTAACATATGTATATACCCATGAAACAATCACCACAATCAAGATAATGAATATGTATATATCTCCCTCAGGAATTCCCTTAGACCCATTTTTAGAATGTCTATCAACAGCAAATGGATAAACAAACTGTAGTATTTCCATCCAATGGGAAACGACTAAGCAACAAAAATGTATGAACTATTGATACATACAATAATATGTGTGGATCTCAAAATAATTATGCTGAGAGAATTCACATAAATACAAAATACACGTGTTATTCTATTTACATAAAATTCTAGAAAATGCAAACTAATTTATTACTGTTTTTCAAGATGAGAAAAGGCTCAGAAAAGAAACATAGCTTGTACTAACAACACTATTAATAAATGGTGGTGCCAGAATATAAATCCAGTTCTACTAGGTCCCAAAACCCAGGCCTATAACAAGACCTCAATATCAACTGCATTCTCCGTGACAAGATTAGAAAAAATGTAGATTTGGTTTCTAGCATTAGAAGATTCTATTATTAATATTAAAATTTAACAAAGAAAAATCTGAAATCTAATTTATTTTTCAGAAGATATAATAAAACAAATAGCATAATGGCTGTCAAGCAAAAAAACTAATTTAGTAAATTATATCTAGCAAAGAAACAATATGAACATGGATAATAAAGTTAATAGAATCCATGTTTTAAATTATCACCTATCTCACTGTAACTAGTAATTTATTAAAATTTGTGACTATTAAAGCACATTATCATATACCATAAAAAATCCAAGTTGAAAGATTAATGGAAAGCACATATCCCACTGTATAAATATTACAATTTATCAACCCATTTCAGAATATGATGACTAGTTACAAAAACTGAGTAATCTTTGCATCCTGAGCAGCAATACTAGCCACTTACATAAGAAAGTTCTCAGAAGAATAATAGCTAAAAATTAAGTGCTCATTTTTGACTAGACACTGTGATTCACTAATCACATATTATTTCATTTAAAGTCCACAATTATCTAATTGTGTAGGTGTTACTATGAACCCATATTATAGTTGAAAAAACTAAAGCAAAGAAAGATTAAATAACTACCCTAAGTCACACAGCTATTAAGTGGTAGAAATGGAATTTAAACTCAGGCAATCTAACTCCACTGTGTTCCCAACCATTACATGCTATATGACTCCTTACAGGTTTGGTGGGCTTAAAATAAATGATTAAAAATAAGAACTAGAATGACAGTTACCAGAGGCTGGGAAAGGTGTGTGTGTGGTAGGGGGATGAAGAGAGCTCAGTTAATGGATAAATGTAACACATGAGAAAAGAAGAGGGGTCAAATATCTATTATCTAAGCTTCTAATGCAAGAAGGTAGAAAAATAGCAAATCAGTTCCAAGGCAAGTAGAAGAAATAAATATTAATAAATCAATGAAATAGAAAACAAAATAGAGAAAAATCAACAAAACTAAAAAGTTTCATAAAATTGAAAAGATTCATAAAATTGATAAAACTCTATGACTGATCAGGAATAAAAGAGATAATACACAAAATTCCAATTTTAAAAATTAAAACTGCAATATTATAGATTCCATAACTATTAAAAAGATTATAAAAAATACTCTGAAATAATTTATGCAAACGTGAAATTTAGAAAAATGAAAAATCCCTTGAAAAACATTATGTGCCAAAACTGACATAAGAAAAAAATCAGAATAGTTCTGTACCTTTTTTTTTTAAGAGAAATCTAATGTAAAATTAAGCCTATAACTGAAAATATTCTTATAAACAAAACTTCAGACTGTGAGTAGCTTCACTGGTGAATTATGTTCAACATTTAAAGAAACAATAAAAACCTATTCTAGGCCGGGCGCGGTGGCTCACGCCTGTAATCCTAGCACTCTGGGAGGCCGAGGCGGGCGGATCGTTCTGAGCTCAGGAGTTCGAGACCAGCCTGAGCAAGAGCGAGACCCCGTCTCTACCAAAAATACAAAGAAATTAATTGGACAGCTAAAAATATATATAGAAAAAATTAGCCGGGCATGGTGGGGCATGCCTGTAGTCCCAGCTACTCGGGAGGCTGAGACAGTAGGATCGCTTGAGCCCAGGAGTTTGAGGTTGCTGTGAGCTAGGCTGACGCCACGGCACTCGCCCCAGGCAAGAGAATGAGACTATGTCTCAAAAAAACAAAACAAAACAAAAAAAAACTATTCTATACAAATTTCCCAGAGAATTAAAAAAGAGGAGACCCTTCCCAGACAAGAACATAACAAATATATCTCTGATATATGGATATAAAAATCCAAAAAAATAAAATAAAATAAAATCTAGATATATAAAAAAGGAGAATGCCCAAGTGGGATTTATACCAAGAATGTAAGGATATTTTAATACTCAAAAATGAATCAGTGCAATTTACCACATTAACAGAATAAAATATGATTACCTCAACATGCAGGAAAACCATTTGATAAAATGCAATCAATACCTGTTCATGATAAAAACTCTCAGCAAAGTAGGAACAAAAGAGACCTTTCTTAATATGATAAATGATTATCTATATCAGATGCCCTCAATAATTATCATATGCTTTCTTTCTGAGGTTGGACCCCAGACAGAAATGCCCACTATTCAACACTGTACTGGAAGTCCTAGCCAGTGCAGTAACATAAGAAAAATAATTAAAAAGTGCAACGATTGGAAAATCAGAATTCAAACTATCTTCATTAACAGATGACATGATTATAATCATGTAACACATAGAAAACCCCAAGTAATCTATAAACTACTAATACAAGTGAATGTAGCAAGATCGTTAGACCTAAGGTCAATATAAAGAAAACTGTTTTTATATATCAATATACAAAAATCAACTGTTTCTATATATCAAGGGAAACAGAAATTGAAATTTAAAAACACCACTTATAATAACATTTAAGGAATTATAAATACCTTGAAATACATCTAATGAAAAAGATATGCAGGACCTCTACACTGAAAACTAGAACACTGGCAAGATAAACAAAACTTTAAGTAAAACAGAAGACATTTCATGGATTCAATATTATTAAGATGTTAATTCTCCAAAAATTGATCTATAAAATTCAATGCAGTATGAATTAAAATCCCAGTAAGATTTTAAATATGTGTTTATATATGAAAATTGATAAGCTGATTCTCAAATTGATATAAAAATGCAAAGGGCCTAGAATAGCCAAGATAATCTTGAAGGAGAACGAAGTTAGAAGATTTACACTACCAGATAGACTTATTATAAAGCTACATGAATGATGACAGTATATTATTGGCATAAGGATAGACAGAGACCAATGGAATAAATAGTTCAGAAATAGATCAACACACATATAGTCGCTTGATTTACAATGAAGACATCACTGACACTCAGTGGAAAAAGGCAGACCTTTTCAATAATGGTGTTAGAACAATTTGATCTGCACATAGAAAAAAAGAGAATCTTAAGCTCTTCCTCTGATCAAACATAGAATTAACTTGAGATGGGTCACAAACATAAATGTGATTAGTAAAACAATAAAACTTCCAGAAAAAAACAGAAGAGAACATCTTCAGCACCTTGGGAAAGATTTCTTAAATGGAACACAAAAAGCACTACCCACATAAGAAAAACATTGGTAGATCAGACTGAATTAAAATTAAGAACACCTTTTCAATAAAAGGCACCACTAAGACAGTGAATAGACATGCCACAGACTAGGGAAAAATATTTTTCCTTGTATTTAGGAAAACATTTTTCCTAAATACAAGTATCTAAGGACTTATACCCACAATACATAAAGAATTCCCACAAATCAATAAGGAAAGAAGACAACTATTTTTTTTTTAAATAGGCAAAGGCCTTGAAAACAGGTACTTCACCAAGAAGATAATGGGCAATAAATACATGAAAATCTGTTCAGTATTAACATCTACCAGGGAAATGCAAAAAACATGAGACTACCCTTCAGAAAGGCAAAAATTAAAATGACTATTAAAAGATAGCAAGTGTGCAGAAAAGAGTTAACACAGCAAGCCTGAGACTGCTATCCTAAAAAAGGCCTATTTGCAAAATTAGCCCTTCGCTAGCATCTGGGAACTTGGATTTGGGGAGGATCCCCACCATTCCCAGAACTGATAAAAAAAAAAATCGGCTCACTGTGCTTACAGTTTTTGCAAACAAAATGGAATGTGCTGAACACCTGATTTCTTTCTGGGAGTCTGAAATTTTGGAATTAGGCAAAGGGTAACTGTTTTATGTATGGTCATCCCCCCAATAAACACCTAGGGTGCTGTGCTTGTAAACAAGCTTCCCTGGTAGATGACAATTCACATACGTGGTCGCAATTTGTTTCTGGAGGAATTAAGTGTGCCCTTTGTGACCACACTGAGAGAAGATGCTTAGAGGCTCGGGTTTCATTTTCTCCAAACTATGTCCCATGTGCTTTTTCCCTTTGCTGATTTTCCTGTAATAAATTATAGTTATGAACGTGATAACATGCTAAGTCCTGTGAGTCTACCTAGCAAACCATTAAGCCTGGCAGTGGTCTTGGGGACACTCAGCACATCAAGTGGGGGAGGGATTATGTAGAATAACTACACTACTACACATTGTTGGTGGGAAGGTCAATTAGTTCTACCACTTTGAGAGACTATTTAGATATATCTACTAAAGCTAAAACATATTTCTATCATATAGCCCAACAACTATTAGGAATATATCCAAAAGAAATTGAGTGCCTGTGTCTACCAAAGACATAAGAATGTTTTCAGAAGCTTTATTCATAGTATCCCAACGTGAAAACAACCCAAATGTCCATCAACAGGTGAATGGATAAACAAATTGTGACAAATGCAAACAACAGAATACCACAAATTAATAAAAACCACAAATACTAATACATGCAACAGCATGGATAAATCTTAGATAGTAACTGACTAAAAAAAGGTCAAGAGTACACAATGTATGATTATACGATGTATGAAAGAGTACACAATGTATAATTTATATATAAAAGAACAAAGTATGATCTCATTTATGAGAGTCGAAAACTGACAAAACTAACCTATGGTGATAAAAGAGAAAGAGTCAGTTGGAGGGAGTACTGGGCTATACTATCCACCTGGCTATTTGGATTTATATAAATTAAATAGAATTTAAAAATTCAATTCCTCAGTTACATTAGCCACATTTCAAGCACTCAATAGCTACATGTAGATAATGGCTATAGTACTGAATGGCAAAGATAGAGAATGTAAAACATTTCCATCTTCACAAAAAGCTCTATTAATCAGCACTGTTCTAGGATGATGGGAATTTTCTATATCTTGATCCAGGAGGTAGCTACAGGTGTGTATAAATACAAAAAATTTCACCAAGCTGTACACTTAAGATTTATGTGCTTTACTGTGTTAAGTTATAACTCAATAAATAAGTAAAAATGTAAACATATGTTTTAAGAATGACTAGCAGAAAACACATACAATATGTATAACTGAGGATTCTTATCTAAAATATGAAGAATTCATAAGAACAGGACAGCAACCTAAAAGAAATATCACAGGTAATTCACAGGAAAGGATGGCCAACAAACATATTAAAAGATGTGCATGTTCATCAAAAGTCATGGAAATACAATTTAAAACATCGAGATACTACTTTTGACTAATATGGGCAAAAATTTATATGATCGGTAACATCAATTATTTATAAGAATTGAATAGAATATAAGTACCATGAGTGCAAGAATCTTATTGTCTAGTTTGCCACTAAATTCCCAAGGTTGAGAACAGTGATCGGCATGTATTTGTGAAAGTGAGGAAGAAAAGTTGAGGACAGAATAAGTATTCCTTTACTCTAACATTCACCATTGATAGCAGTGTAAAATAGATGCAGCCTTTTTGAAGAGGAATTTGTTAATTTGTATATCCATTTACCTAGCAATTCCACTTGTTACCTCCCTTAAAGAAACACTCATATATGAACATACAATATACAAAAACCTGTAAGAATTTGTATTGCAGCACTGTTTGCAATAACAAAAACTTGCAAATAACATACACTATGATCAAAAGGGAATGGTTAAATAAGCTATAGCTCTTTCATGCCATGGAATATTATGCAGCAATTAAAAAGAAATGAAGAAGTAATGACATGAACAGATCTTCAAGACATATTAGCTTAAATAAAAAGTTGCACACTAATGCACACATTTAGAAACAAATCCATAAAACTATGTATCAATATGTACATACAACTATGTATATCAATGCATAGAAACAATTATAAGAAATGTAACCCAAACCAGTAACAGTGGTTACTTCAAGGGATGAGAGTTGAATTAGTGGGTGGTGGCTTTCATTTTGTCCAGATTAGAATTTTTCACAATAGAATGTATATATTCCAATATTACTTAAGCAAAAACAAACCATCAAAAATTATTGTCGCTGTTATTGGGTTGTTGTTGTTCTATATCCTAATGATGTAACATGGCTTCAAACTGCATTTTTTGAACAGATAAAAACTAATCATGTAATTGAAAAAAAAATTTTTTTTTTTGGAGAACAGGGTCTCGCTCTGTCACACAGGCTGATGTGCAGTGGCACCATCGTAGCTCACTACAACCTCAAACTCCTGGGCTCAAACGATCTTCCTGCCTCAGCCTCCCAAGTAGCTGGGACTGCAGAAGCATGCCACCACACCTGGCTAATTATTTTATTTTTATTTTTTATAAGGGGTCTCGCTATGTTGCCCAGGCTAGTCTCCAATTCCTGGCCTCATGCAATCTCCTGCCTTGGTGTCACAAAGCACTAGGATCATAGCATGAGCCACGGCACCTAGCCTGTTGGAGGATTTTCACTTTTGTTCTCTCCCCTCCGTATTTTTGGATTTTTGTTTGTTAAACATTTGAGTATTCGCCATTCAGTTTAAGAAATAATCAATCACCTTATACATGATGAGCTACTATTTACTTAAACTTCAGAATACTTTTCAATTTCAGAAATGATAAACCTAAACCTATGTAAACCAAAAGTTTACACAGATTTCAAATCTTTAAGTGTCTCTAAACATAAACTTTTTAAAGAATTTCCCCTCCCTAAACCATCTATCTCTTACTAGGATAAAGTTATATAAACAACAAAATAAATTAAAATTGAAAGAGCCTGAGCATCCTACCTGGGTTACGGGAATGTAGAGAGGTTCTCCATTGTGTAGCAGTGTAAGATTCCCATGCTGATAGAGGCGTCCTTCTGGCTTTAAATTTGCCATCTCCTTAGGTCCTCCTTTCTTGCCACTCTCTTGTCCATTTCCTTTGAGTTCTTCAGTATCACTTAGGCATTCAAAAAATTCTTCTTCGCTGTCACTCCAGGAATCCCAAGATTTTCCCACCTCTCCTTTTTCCTTATCTGTATCTTTCAGATTATCTGGCCCCAACTGGTCTCCAGCTTTTCCAGCATCCCCTGGATAACTATTAGTGACATTATCTGAAGTACTTGTCTTTTTCCCCTCATCACGTGCCTTCTTTCTTTCAATACAACAATTTAACATCTTAAGAAAACAGAAATAACATTTACAGTTGAATTAGTTACAGAAAAGTAAAAATCTATCTACTGTTTGAATATTTAATTTTCATTCTCTACTTCTCAGGACCTTGTTGTGACTCACAGTGACTACAAGCAACCTACAGCAGGATGATGACTATAACCCATTATTACGCTTAGATTTAGAATAGCTTTAATTAAATCAAGACTGTATATATATATACATACACACACACACACACACACACACACACACACACACATACACGTCATCGGGAAATCTTTACCTGTAGTTTCTGGTGCAGTAAACAACACCTTAGATCTGGGGGTCCACTTGCTAATCTATCAAATAAAGAGAAAAGAAAGCTTAGTTTTAGTAAAATTGCTTCAGATACGATTTTTTCTATACTATCATAATTTTTAGTTATATTGATAAGAAATCAAACCGAGATCTATATAGGTAAGGTAACTGAGTTCCAGAGGGGCAGTACATATGATTAAAAGATGAAAATTTATTTTATATATCTAGCCCGCAAATTACCAATAGCAAATATAATAGATACTTCAAAACATAATAGCAGTTGGGCATGGTGGCTCAAGCCTGCAATACCAGCACTTTGGTAGCCTGAGGTGGAAGGATCGCTTGAGGCTAGGAGTTTGAGACCAGCCTGGGTAACATAGCAAGACCTCATCTCTACAAAAATAAAAAATAAAAAAAATTTGCCGGATGTGGTGGGCTCTACTAAAAATAGGAAGATTAGCCAGGCATGGTGGTGTGCACTTGTAGTCCCAGCTACTTGGGAGGCTGAGGCAGGAGGATCACCTGTGCCCAGGCGTTTGAAGTTGCAATGAACTATAATTGTGCCATTGCATTCCAGCCTGGGCAACAGAGAAAGATCCTGTCTCTTAAACACACACATGCGCGCACACACACACAGACAGACAATATAATAGTAAATCAGTGATTTGGGCTAACAGAAATGTAAAATGAGAAAAAGTCTCTAAATCCACCCCAGGAAGTAGCTTGCATACAGTATTTTACACCATACAAAATAAATCAGTCTATGTATTTAATTCTAAATTATTATAGTGGATTCTCACTATAAAAACCAAGATCTCAATCTCTATTTCAATGGTACCCCACAATGATTCTAGCTCTAAGCCACTAGGTTCCCGGCAATCAGCCAAAGGTACTCTTGTCATATTCAACATGCTTCTGGATCTGTAATAAGTTCCAGAACAAACTGATTAGAATCAAGAGAAAATCCAGCTAAGCAGAGACTGACAAATGACATAAAAGTAAATGGTTCCGGATCAGCCAACACTTTATATTACTCATAGTCATGATTCGCCTATCTTAGCATGAGTAGACGAGTGCTAAACTATGTAATATTAACATATATGCTAACTAAAATCTTCTATGTGATTATGTGAAATGTCGATATAAATTATACCAAAAATTACAGGTAATGTTTAACATCTGAACTTATGATGAACTTTAGAGATGTTTTCCTTCCATTTACAAAATACATGTTTACTACAGAAGACTTAGAAAATACATAAAAGTATAAAGAATAAAATAAAAATATAATTTCACACCTGGGAAAACTCGGTTGGCACTTGGCTGTATTTCTTTCCAATCTTTTTTCTATACATCTATATTAGCATAATTAAAATTACTCTGAGTACAAATTACTAGATTCTACTTTATTATAAACATTATGAACAGTTTATGTTATTAAAGATTCTTGAGGAAAATATTTTGTAATGGATCCATAATTTCCCATTGTAGAGATATAACATAATTTATTTAACTATTCTTTTTGTTCAATATTTAGGCTTCACTTTTATTTCCTATTATAAATTTGCCATAGTGAACATCTCTGAACATAAACCATATCCAAGTTTCTTACCACTTTCTTTAGGGCAGATTTCCTAGAAGGGGATAATTAATGGGTCAAAAGTCAAATGTCTGCTAACAAACAAAAATCCTATCTAAAAAAATTAAAAATTGAAATTATTACCCTGGAATCAGAAAGTTGTTTTCCCATCTGAAACGCATTTCAAGAACAAATTCCTGCCAGAGGTGTGCCACTCCTTTCAATCCTCCGTGGTAAAAATTAATCATACACAGACACAAAGCCAATTTGTATGTTAAACTGTCAGATGGTGCAGATTTGAATTGATTGTAGAGATTCTAAATTTAACAAATAGAAACAAAGCAAAACTTGTTAGCAACATATTTTACAAATATGATCAAAAAGTGTATAGGGAAAGATTTTAATACTAAAATTAACCTATCCTACCCAAAGTAGCTTTTATCGAATGTTTAATACACTACTGCATAAATTATTCTTAGGCAGTTACATGTTTTTAAGATTTCTACTAAGATAAAAAAATGAGGCTAAAGTTAAAGCTTTCAATTTCTTCTGTGGAATCTTTAAGATGTATTCTAAATTCTGAGTGTTAAACATCTTTTAATTACAAAATGAGTATATACTTGTCAAAACAAAAAAAAAAAAGAAAGAAAATCAGAACTCTATTAACTGAAAATGTAAAAGCTGGTGCTTTTCTACCTCATTTCGTGAAATCTACTTCTCAACAACTACTGTAAACAGTTTGATAGATCTCCAACCTGCTCATTTAAAATTTCTCATTTCTTAATTTCGCAAAGACTAGACAAGGAGAATATGAAAATTTTACACATTTTACTCCATTAAAGAGTTCTCCACTCACAATCTAGTTTTGAAATATAGAATGTGTTGCAAAACATAAATTTAATGATTTCACAAAAACCCTAAAATGAGGGAAATCCTATAGCTATACACAGTGTATATACGCTATTTTTCATTGTTTCTGGAAAAATTCCTGCTACTCAAAACATGTGTCTATGCCAATATTCCGTACCAAGTCATTATCTGAGCGGCGGCCATGATCTTCATTCAATATTCCAAAGGTGATTTTTAAAACAAAAGGACACTTAGGCTATTAAACTAGAAATACAGAAAAAACCCTAGAAATTCAATGCATTTAAAATATTATAATATTGAACTCCAACTTACATAGTCCTCACTCTCTGATGCAGGGTTATTATCTGTTGAAGTAGTAGTTCCATCTAATGGTCTCTCAGCAGCAGCATCAGGGAATAAGAACTTAGAAGGAAGAAAGAAAATAATCGTATTTTAGAACACATTTCCTATATTGTTGATTTTTATAACTCATATAAGTACTATTTAACTTTTCAATGATTTTGCTTCTAAAACAATGGGAATGTTCCTACTGTACTGGCCAGTTGGTTCTACACTATCTCAATTTTTTTCTGTTTCTCTTTGAAAAATACACAGGGTTTCAGTGACTAGCCAATTTTAGAAATCAGGCATTTTTCTTAAAAATAACCACCTGATTCTGTGTGTTGAACAGTATAAAAGTAAAATCTCTTCACTGTGATTTGATGCTCATCCAAGGCCATCACTTATTTTAAAGTGTTAATACTATTAGAAAGAGAAAATTATAAAAGACAATTTAAAAACACCCATATACTCATGAGGATCTGAAGAGATACCTATAGGTTTTCATATGTGGAATACCAAAGGTATTCAAGACCCACACCTTATTTTGTGAGATATTCACAGAAAGTGGGAAACAGTCTAAATCTGTAGTAACCAATGTATCTTTTCCACATGCTTTCTCTGCGTGTGTGTGTGTGTGTGTGTGTGTGTGTGTGTGTGTGTAGGGGCAGTCAAAAAAACTGGGTGTATATGACAACTGAGCTACATAATTTGAATATAATCTCTAAAGATACATTCTTAAGAAGGAGCCTTCTCTACAGAAATTTATTTTCAGTCATTTTATTGCTGTCCATCCCAATTGTTTTGTGGTACTGCTGACTCGTAGTTCCTCCTACCATATATACTTTGCCATATATTATAGAACATTTTCAAAACACTTTAAAATTAAAGGACCTACTATGTGCCAAATGCCAGCACTAGGCACATTTATAAACATTATCCTATTCTCATACTGCTGTGTGAGCTAAATATTGCTGCCCACATCTTACCATCTAGAAGCTGAAAATTTAGCTAAGAGTCCTGTTCATATAAATGGCAGGGATAAAATTAACACCCAGTTTCCAAGTCCAGTATTCTTTTCATTACATTACTCTTGAAGTTTCTTCCCCAGATTGCCTTATGCACATGTTGCCAGGAGTATGATTATAATAACTACAATTACAGTAAGAACAGCTATCACTTATCAAAGGCCTATTATATACCAGGCAGTGTCATAGAAGGTCCTTCAATTCCCACAATAATCTCACAAGGTTTTGTTAGCCTCATTTTATAGATGAAGAAACTGAAGTGTCTAGTTCAAAGTCATACAGTAAGTCATGCAGGGATTAAACTGTGGTATGGGTAGCTCCCAGGCTGGGCCATTCCAATACACTATACCTAGGAGCCACTCTAGCCCTCTACTGTATCCCCCTCTCATCCTTACTATAAAGCTTTTTCTCGACTATTGTCAAAGTGATCTTTCAAAAATACAATTCTGATCATGTTGATCTTCTGTTTAGAACAGTATTAAACTGCAAGATAAAATCCAGCACTTTAGCATGGCAGGTTACCTGCTACCTCTGCAGCCTTGACCCTGGTCATTCCCCGGTAAGCACCCTACAAAATACCAACTGTTCAACATGCTCTCAGGCCTCTGCTATTCCTCTGCTTCTAAAGCCTTTTCTTCAAGATCCAGCTCAAGTGTCCCTCTTTGTGGAAACCCTCCCTGATTCCCACTGCCCAGACAGAGACAGGCGCACCCTCCGCTGTGTTCTCACAGTCCTTCTGCCAGACTTTTCAGGTGCAACAGGGTATTTTAACTGTTGTTTACTTTATTTCTTCCCACCGTACTAGTGGGGATTCTCTGAATGTGTAGACTTTGTTTTACTCATTTTATATTCCCAATTAAGTGCCTGCCACATACATAGAAGGGACTGAATGTAAAATGAATAAATGAGTATGCATACAGACCTATAAAGACAGAACATTTAGTTACCAGGAGAATAGTATTGAGGACATCATTATTCAGTGGTGACTCTTCTACACCTCTGTGTTTTCGTATTTTCTTCTTTGCAGTGTGTACCATATTTGATACTGATAATTTATGAATTGGAACTGGTGCTGGCTCTGTCAACTTTGACAAAGCATGAGTTATATCAGCAATTTCTATAAAAGGAATAGAAATGAATACAAATTATATCACCAACCTTAGTAGGTTAAAGTGATGAGTAAGTTGATGGTTATACAGAATATTTTACTCATTCTTTTCCCTACTAGCGTTACGTGGTCTCAGAATTATTAGATTTTAATACACATATTCAGCTTTATATGCAAGCATGAGTGACAAAGGTATCATACAAATTATTTCTTCACAGGAGACTTCAAAAATAAACCTGTAAAACTCTACTTTTCAAAATATCTTACATTTTTGTTTTTGGTGGAAAGAACTTATTAAATGCACTTAATGTCTTAACAAGCTCTGGGTATACCCTAAAAAGGAATGGCAGCTGTCTAATCCATCGAAACTTGCTTCTCCAACTTAATTCAAAATGAGAAAATACATGAAAAGTTGCTGGAAAAATACGTGAAAATTTGCCTCTCAAAAGAAAAATGGTAAAATTTGAAAGTAACATTAAAAAAAAAAGTTGATTACCTCTTCCTTCTTCCTCAAATGAGGATCGTCCAAGAATCTCATCAGTTGACTCCTTTCGACGGCAGATTTTAAAAAATTCAGTGACAAAATCACCTACGTAGAAAATAAGTTACTTATTTTTGACACTTAACTGAAAAAAAATCAATCTTATAAATTATAATATGTCTTCTCACAAAAACTATTAACTAAGATATGGTAGAAAATAAAATCATTCAGTTTTTCCACCAAAGGGAAAAATTAACCCTATGTCACAGGTAGCCTTGTTCTTCCTTCCTTTCTCTCCATGTCCCAGGATATTAAAAAGGGTTTCCTTAGAATTCCTTCTAGAATGAAAGAAAAAATAATTGTACCTAGTATTAAGCACTTACTATATAACTCACTGAGACAAAAGGTATCCATTGTCACTGTTATATAAGTATATTATATAAGATACTGTTATATAAGAATATTACTGTATGTTTGTAGTAGTCTTCTTTCCCCAACTGCTATCCTACTAGAATCTAAATCCATCAAAAAAAATAATAAAAAAGAAATTCTAAGGCCAGGCATAGCGGCTCATGACAGAAATCCTAGCACTTTGGGAAGCCAAGGTGGGAGGATCACTTGACGTCAGGAGTTCAAGACCAGCCTGGGCAACATAGCAAGACCCTGTCTCTTAAAAAATATATAAAAAATTATGGCCGGGAGCGGTGGCTCATGCCTGTAATCCTAGCACTCTGGGAGGCCAAGGCGGGCAGATTGTTTGAGCTCAGGAGTTCGAGACCAGCCTGAGCAAGAGCGAGACCCCGTCTTTACTAAAAAATAGAAAGAAATTATCTGGACAACTAAAATATATATATAGAAAAAAAAAAATTAGCCGGGCATGGTGGCGCATGCCTGTAGTCCCAGCTACTCGGGAAGCTGAGGCAGCAGGATCGCTTGAGCCCAGCAGTTTGAGGTTGCTATGAGCTAGGCTGACGCCACGGCACT
>RJWJ010028073.1:0-21680 GCA_004363605.1 Indri indri
AGGACAGATGATTCATTTTATTTGGGAAGATCAGGGAGAAAGATAAGTCATGGACAATTCCCAAATATCTGGACTGAAGAAATGAAGGCATCATATACTGAGATGAGGAAGCCTAGAGGTAGAGGAAAGTTAAGAAGAAAGGTGGCATGTCCCTATTTAGCAGAACATGGAGACTCACAGAGGCTGGGTTCCCGTTCATAGACACGCCTTCCAGGGCAGAAGTGCATTACTGTGGCATCTTTGCAAGCTGCATTGCCTTTCCAAAATAAACATTTCTGTTTGTGTGCTTCCTTTGGATATATAAGTCTCCTTGGAAGTTACAAAGAGGCTGTAGCCCGTATGAACCCCTTTGACTCAGGTCCTGCATAGGAGGAGGAAGCTGACCTCTCCGGGAACCGAGCCTGTGGCCAGAGGGATGGATGACAATGTTTAATAAAGAATATGCCGCTACGGGCTGACGGGCTTTTTATGCATTCAGTGGACTGGTCCTGCCCAGCCTTTAATCCTCCCTGAGTTCCATATAGGTAGAAAAAAACTAGTCCACAAAGGACTTGAGGTATTTTGCTGTGGTGGTGAGGAACACGGGTTTGGAGACAAATACTCCTGGGTCTGAATTCCAGCTCCTACTGTCTACTAGCTAAGTAACCTTGGGTAAGTTTACTTCTTAGCCTTTTCTCTCAGTCTAAGGCAATTTGTGAAAACTATGGCTTCAAGAAATTTAGTTTTTAATTCCCCTTAGTGGATGTTATTAACCAAAGGCAAAATGGAAAAAAGCAAAGAAAACATTATTCTAAATGTTAACATCAAAAATCTTTTTTCAGTTCACCCATATGCACAGAGACCTAAATATATTATTATTTCATTGGCATTTCACAATGAAACAGAAGTGTTCTTTCAAAACATTTTTTAAGCATGTAGGTAGACCTAAACTAGACAGGGATGTAGCAAATAGAGTGTCTCAGGGGACAGCTGTGCCAGGTTCATTGCAGAGAATTAGATTGTCATTTTGTCACCTCACCAGGATCAGTCTCATCGGCCTCTCTTCTGTAACATGCGTTCAGTTAAACAAATATTTTATTTCTGATCTTTCATTGATTTCTAAGTTGTGGCTCTCTCCTATGCCTGTCTGGTCAGATAAGTAGAGGTGTGCCTTGGTTTAAAGATGAGATAAACGTGTGTGTGTGAAAAAGTATAAGTTAAAGCAATTTCAAAATCCCTTAAGAAGCTAGATATAGCAAAGAAACTCAAGGAAAATATATTAACAAAACAGGTATTTGTTCTAACAAGTTAATTATAACTCATAAACTTACATTTTTAACTTTTAAATTTTATATTATATTTGCCTATAATAAGGAATATTACTAGGAATAAAAAAATTTAATTTTCCACAATTTACCATGATCTCAATTTCTTTATTCTAAAGATACTAAGATTAGAAAAATGTTCACAAGGGGCTTCAAACATTGCTGTAATATTTTGTTTCTTAAAAACATACAAAACAAACATAAAATATTAAAATTTAAGAAAACTATATGGTGAGTATATGGGTGTCTGATATAGTATTTTAAAATATTTTTTCTACTGGAAATATTTTACAGTACAATAAGGGAAAAATAAAAAGATCTTTAGGTTATTCACATTTTCTTCTTTTCTTTATTGCTATAGAAAGTGTTTATCTTTTCTGGAACATTTAGAAAAAACTTGGATCCCTATGAACAGTGGAGTGATCAAGAAATATGGAAAGTTGCAGATGAGGTAAGGATGCTAACTGAAATAATTGTGAAAGAGGTAGCTCATACGTACATGATTGCCATAACAGATCATTCTATACACTTTCTGTATGTGCATATATGTATGTGTGCACAACTTTAAAATGGAGTACCCTAATATACCTGGAGTACCTACTACTTTTGATTGGACTTATCCCACTCCTCAGTGGTAAAGCTTTACTATCAGGCTCTGTCTTGGTCCATTCAGACTTCTATAACAAAATATAGATTGGGTGGCTTATAAACAACAGCTGTTTATTTCCTACAGTTCTGGAAGCTGGGAAGTCCAAGATCCAGGTGCCATCAGATTTGGTCCCAGTTCATAGATGGCGCCTTCTTGCTGTGTCCTCACATAGTGAAGGGCAAGACCTTCCTGGGGTCTCTTTTATAATAGCACTAATCCCATTCATGAGGGCTTCATCCTCATGACCTAATTACCTCCCAAAGATCCCATCTCCTAATACTGTCGCCTTGGGAGTTAGGATCTCAACATATAAATTTTAAGTTGCACAAACATTTAGACCATAACATTCTATTCCTGGCCCCTCAAATTCATGTCTTTTTTACATGCAAAATACATTCATTCTATCCCAGTGGCCCCCAAAGTCTTAACTTATTCCATCATCAACTTAAAAGTCTAAAATCCAAACTCTCCTCTGAATATCTAAATCAGATAGGGTCTCTAAATCAGAGACTTAAAATATGATTCATCTTTAGGCAAATTGCTCTCTGGCTGTGAACCTATGAAATTAAACATGTTATGTGCTTCCAAACTAAAATGGCAAGACAGGCACAGGAGAGACACTCCCATTGCAAAAGAGAAATAGAAAAGAAGAATTGAGTGACAGGTCCCTAGCAAGTTCAAAACCTTAAGGCTTGAGAATAATCTTCTTTGCTCTGCCCTCCATGTCCACTGCATTGGGGGTTCCCTTCCAGACACAGTGGAATGGAGGCCCTCCCCCCATGGATTTGGGCACCTCATCCCTGCAGTGTCTCTGTGTTCCAGTCCCACATCTGTGGCTCCCCCAGGCTGGAATTACATGCCCAGTGGTTCTACTGGCCTGGGATCATAGGGGCCACCTCATCTCCACTGCTACACTGAGTGTTGCCCTAGTGGGTGCTCTCTGTGGTGCCCCACCCCTATGGTGGTTCTCTGTCTGGGCCCTGTGACTCTATGGGGAATCCTTTGAAATTTAGGTGGGAACAGCTCTGTCCCCACAGCTTTGCTGGGTGTAGTGCACATACACTGGAGACTACCAGAGCTGCACCTGGGGTGGCAGAAATGCATGGCCATGGAGCATGAAGAGCAAAGTCTGAGCCCCTCCTTTGAAATCTTTCTGCCCCCTAGCCCCTTGCACTCTGGACCTGTGATGTGAGGGGCAGCCTGGAAGATTTTCAAAATGGCTTTGGGGTCATTCTTCCATTGTCTTAGACTATAGGTCCTGGCTTCTGTTTAGATGGCTGGCTAATTTTTCCATTGTCTTGATGAACAGCTCATAGCTTCTGTTGTGATGGCTGGTCCATATAATCTCTTTATGAAATTTGGCCACACCTTTTGTGTTATCTCCTAATTAGGCCTTCTCATTTTTTACAATATGGAGAGGCTGAGAATTTTTCACATTTTTAAGTTCTGCTTTATGTTGGGTCAACAATTCCATCTTTAAGTCATTTCATATTTTACTATAAGCAGTCAAGAGGAACGAAGTTTCTCCTGCAATATTTTTGCTTAAATGTGTCCTCAGCCAAATATCCAATTTCATTGCTCACAAGTTCTACCTTCCACAAAATACCAGGGCATGAACACGATTCAACCAAGTTCTTTGCCACTTTATAATAAGGATGGCCTTTCCTCCATTGTCCAATAACATGTTCTTCATTTCCATCCGAGAACTCATCAGAATGGCTTTTACCATCCGTATTTCTAGCAATATTCTGTTCATGACCACTTAAGGTATTCTCTGAGAAGATCATAGCTTTCTCTCCAGCTCTCCTCCTCTTCTTCTGAGCCCTCTCCAGAATAACCTTTAATGGTCCATTCATGGCAATGTAGGATTTTTCTAGCATGTACCTCAGAACTGTTACAGTCTCTACCCATTTACTCAGTTTCAAAGCTGCTTCCACATTTTTGGGTATTATTACAGCAGCACCCAACTCCCAGTACCAATTTTCTGTCTTAGTCTGTTCAGGCTGCTACAACAAAATAGCATAGACTGGGTGGCTTATAAACAACAGAAATTTGTTTCTCTCAGTTACAGAGGCTGGGAAGTTCAAGATCAAGGTACTGGCAGATTTCGTGTCTGGTGAAGGCCTGCTTCCTAATAGTTGGCTGTGTTTTCCTTGTGTTCTTACATGGTAGAAGGGGCAAGTTATTTCTCTGGGGTCTCTTTTACAAGGATATTAATCCAACTTATGGGTTTAGAATGGAGCCCTCATGACCTAACTCACTTCTCAAAGGCCCCACTTCCTAATACCATCACCTTAGCAGTTAGGATTTCAACATATGAATTTGTGGGGGACACAAGTATTTAATCTACAGCATATTCCACAGATAGCATTACTTTGGTCATCCCTAACTGATTTGCATCAATGAAACATGAATTAGGAGAGACCCAGGCAACTCTAGTGCACTGGAGTTATCCCTGATATAAGGGATCACCTCTATGTAGCTTCTCATATACTCCCTACCTGGATTCTGAAGCTTTCCCAGCTCAAGGTGGAAGCTTTGGTTTGCATGATATACTTCTCTGGGAAGCATAGGTTTAGTACATAACGATGATGCTCATTCTAGAGCACCCACAAATTACTATAATCATCTTTGGAAGTCACCAGGAGTCATCTGCCGGTGGGGGATGTGGCTGTGAGTGCTGCCAGGCAAAATGCCGCACGACCTAGATGAGGCAGACGCCATCCTTTGAAGCCATTAGGACACCATATAGGAAATATAGGGATTAGAGTGGAATCAAAATTCCTAAATAGTACTCTATGTTTATCCAAATGGTAGTTCATTATAATCGAAAGCATTATACAGAGGAATTTGGTGGGAGGAGAGATGGAGTGAAATTCTTGCTTCTCTTAACAGAACACCCTTACTGTAAATGTACAATTTTTGAAATAGAGGTATTATATGAAAGAAAAATGGAACATAAATTGTTCTATGTTGTTAAACTTGAGGTTTAAGTTCAAAGCTCTGGATGGTGGCAGAATAGAATCATGAGAACTAAGAATGTTGATACTCAAAGGTCTCCTTAGGGAATAACTTTATTCCTTTTATTCCACTATTTCCTGCACTTTTGGTCCTTGTAGCACAATTTCTGTTTATCCCAAACGTTATTCTCTCTCTGCTTCCCTCCAGAGTAGACCTTGCCAGGAGCTTTGAAATGCCCGTGAGTGTTAAACACTTACCCGCTGAGTGCTCAACCTTAACGTACCCCTAATAAAATGTACTTAGATTAACCGTTTTCATTATCAAAGTTTCCTTATTACCCAACAAACACAGGGGTTTTAAAGAAAAGATTAACTAAATTGCAAGTGACACATTTTAAGATCTTTGATGTGACTTCAGAGAATGAACTATAGGAACACAATGCAACTGGAGATAAACTTGGGAAGGAAGACATTAGCCTTTATAAAATCTGCAAGTCTTGCCAAGTCGCAATAAAGTTTACGGGAAAGCAGGATCATAAAAATAATCTAAAATTTTAGAACATGTGGTTATGATTTTAAATACCAGTATAATGCCAAAAGTTTATCTGTTTAGATTTGTATTTGTCCAGTTCATATTTAGGTTTATCTTTTTATTGATCCCCTTTTTAATAATTCACTCTTCACAAGAAAAGGTGATGATGCTTTCCTAATTTTAATGCCATGAGTTCTTTAAGCAGTAGTGCTAAGTTTTTGTTGAAGAGGCCTGAAAACAGCACACAAGCAAACAAGCGAGCAACAGCCTAGAGATGCAGAAAAGGCACTTGGGTTTAAAAGTTACAAGGCCTAGTCTTTGGTACTATATGGTTGATCACATAATTTATCCAAACAGGACATCTTCAGGTGTGTCACACTCTAAACTGTGCAGACACTAGAACAAAAGGTAAAACCCAGGACCATCCAGGGCTAACCAGGATGTATGTCATCTCACTTAGTCCTCTCTGTGACCTTGGTGTGACTGCTACGTCTAGAGGGAAATGAACTGAGTAATGACAGATAGCCAAACACCTGAATCTTATCCCAGTGATACCTCCTGCATAATTCCCCATTCTCCCAGATGGAAATCAGCAATATGCATAATGATAAAGCCAGGCCAAGAAGCACTTTCTTCGTGGCTTGGACTTGGTGCCAAACTCCAACGTGGAAACTTATCCTTGCTTATCCTTGCAGATCTGGACTGCATTTTATGAAATCATGTGGAGTCATGCTTAGTTACTAGTTTGAAGGCTTAGAACCAAAGCTGGCCCAAATAGCCACCTTTCCCTTTATGCCCTAGGTCCACACCTTCATCTTGGCACTCTGTGCCTTGTTATTCCCTGGACTAATTTAAAGCAAGTCCAAGGGAGGGAAAGAGACTTTTTAAGACCTAGAACTTAGATGGTTTAATTTCCTCATCCCAAAACAACTCATGCCCAGGTGGCTTCTCTTCAGGACCAGTGCCAGACTGATTTTATCAATTCTGTAGACCAAAGAGAATCTCAAAATAGACTGGATTTCAAGGGAAAAAAAAATAGACACCTAGCATCATGGCCCAATAAATTGGTAGGGTTGTCGTGGCTTTGTAGGTTTATATGTAAAATGGGCCCAGCCATGTTCCTGGCAAATACAGGTAATAAGTAAGAGTTATTTGTCATCATGTTTCTGTCTGATCTTCACCTGGCCAACCTTTAAATGTTGTTTGACAGAATCCTAATTCTCGTCTTGCTTTACTTAGTCTTCCTGGGGAATTTCATGTATCCTCTTGGCTTTAACTATCTGCCCATTCCCAGAGCTCCCTACCTGATCTCTCAGCATATGAAAAGCACCATATGTAGATAAGTAAGTTTCTCACCTGCCCCACCCACACACCCATCCTGTGTTCCTAATTCCCACCAATGGCATCACCACCCTCAGTTTCCCAAAGCCAAGGCCTGAGACTCATCCTTGACCCTCAGTTTCCTCTACCAGTCCCCACATATCAAACCCCTGCAAATATCTAGAATATATTCACTTTTCTTCATTCCAACCTGACACCACTAGTATCTCTTACATGAATTTTTGAAATAGGTTCCTGGTTGGTTTCCCTCATTGGATCCCTGTATGTGCCATTCGTTCTTTGCAGCTCTGGTGATCTTTCTAAACCCCACATCTGATCATTTGTTTCTTCTCTTCCTGTGGCTCCTTATTGCCTGCTTGACAAAGTCCACATTGCTTAAGGTGGCTTACAGCGTCCTTCATGATTTGGCCCTTGTCTGCCTGTCTAAACTCACTCCCCACCTCCCCCACTGCCCATGCTTCAGCTACACTGAATTTGTTTTCTCTAAAGCACTTTGTGGTCAGGAGGTTCTTTGACATGCTGTTCTCTGTACCTGGGAAACTCTCCCTTCACTGCCTGCTCCTGTTCATCATTCAGGCCTCTCCCTTACATATTGCTGCTTCTCAGAAACCTGCCCTGACACTCCAGGGTTAAGGGAGGAGCCTTACTCGGTGTAGGCTTTAACTCCACCCCTTTCATAGCATTTCTCACACTACCTAGAGATTTACCTCTTAACTTCTCCATATCCCTCACTGGATTGGAAGTTCCTTGAGGTCAGGGATCATGTCCTATTTACTGTAGGATTTCCAGTGCCTAGAACAGTGTTGGATACATGGATGGTATTCAATAAATATTGATCGAATGAATAAAGGATTCTTTCATTTTGTAATATATCATGAAAACAGCCTTGTGATTGACACACAACAGGTACCACCATCTGCATGTTAGTAATGAGGATACTGAGCCTTGAGAAGTCCGCGGGCCTGGGCTGGGATTACTGGAGGATGCAGGAACAGAGCTTCATCCCTAACTTCCGGTTCACAGGCTACTGCAGCCCCGTGAGCTGTCTGAGCATTGTCCGTAATCTAAGTACCATGTCTGTTGGTTTTAGAATGAAGGCTTTTTTGATCATTGTTTGCTTTTTAGAATACTTACAGAATAGTTTCCATCTGTACACATTGATAGTCAGGTAAGTCATTTTAGAGAGCAAGCTAAATAGCAGAAATAGTGGCCTTTTAAGTTAAAATTTGCCCTGAAAAACCTGCAGAGTAGCAAAAGGAGTATCAAAAGGAGTTGACAGTGTCTATTTTTATAACTGCCACTAATGGACTGTTCAGGCAAACCACTATTCACTTTTCTGATTTTTTTCATGTTTCCTTGTCACAAGAGCAAACTCTTGCTCCATAATGACATTCCAGAATACAGCAATAGCAAAAGTCAACATTTTGAATAAAATGCCTGGTCCTTTGCAGACTATTAGATGTTTTTTTTAGTTTGATATGTTACAAAACAAAATTTATTCTTTCTTCACAGCAATTTGGGAAGTACCTACAATTTATTAGCTCAACAGCATGAAGCTGGCAATTCTTTTGTCCTAAAGTTCTTTATATCCACACACTGTTGAAGTGTTTCTTTCTTTATTTTCAATGCTAATGCCTGTACATTTCTACTTTTAATCTATTGCAAAATGGATTATGATGATAGTATTAATATTGGGAATATATATGTGTGTGTGTGTGTGTGTGTGTGTGTGTATATATATTTTTTTTTTTAAAGGATTCAGCTGCTAATGATCACTAAAATAGATGAACTCTATAGCAATTTCCATTTTGGTCTTTTTTCCACCCAAAGTGCTTACTTCTTTGAACAGTAACTTCCCACTTACTATTTTTCTCATCTGGACTATAATTTCCTTCAAGGCAGAGGCTAGTGTCATTCATCTTTGAATCCCTGGGTCTCTCATAATACCTAGAATTTAATAAACTCTCTTTAAGAGTCTATTGAAGGAACATATGACTTAGCAGTCATTTATATTCAAATGATTAGTAGACAAATTTAAGCCACTGTTATCAGCACATACAGTTGGTAACAATAACTTTGTATCTTTCTCAAAACAATTGCTAGTCTATCTTGCTTCCTGTTGTCTCTCCAAAGCCTATTACAATGTCTGGCAGAAGGTAGGTACTTAATAACTTTGTTAAATGTTCACTGACTTCAAATTTAAAGTTATATTAACTTATATTGACCTTTCTCTAGTGAATATGATTCTAAAAGGTATTTTTTACTGTGCTTCATAGTGAACAGAACAAGGAGATAGGAATGTTGCAAAATACCTTCCCAATACCTGATCATCTCTCTGTCATTCATTTTTAAAATTCAGTTCTCTAAATATTGACAGTGTTTAATTATTTACTACAAATAAAGCATTTCATCTGGGGAAAAACACACTTTGCTCAGTTCTTCACCACAGGAAAGTGCAAAGTATAACACAGTAAAGTAGCTTTCATAGTATGGCCTTACAAAATTAGTGTCTGATTGGTATGATTCTGGAAGAAGAACACTGCCTTCTTACCAAAATCTCAATCCTGTTACTGCGGGCATGATTTAACTTCATAGCATTGTAGTACTCCCTACTAACTTACTTCCCAAGGCAACTTGGAAAGGGAAAATCTTACAAACTTTATTGTGACACTAGGGCAGCCTTTCAGTGACTGAGCCTGTGTCCTTGGGGTTTCCCAGGCTCCAACAATACTAATTGTTACCATGTATTAGGTGCTTACCATGTGCCATACTCTGTGGTGGTCTCTTTTTATGAATTATCTCAGTAATCCTCCTAACAACCTTTTGAGATCAATAGTATTATTTTCTCCATTTTTTACATGTGAAGTAAATGAGACTTAAAATAACACATCTGACATCATGAGCAAATGAGCAGAAGTGTGCAGATTCAAAGCCAGTTATGTTTTACTTCAGAGCTCCAGTCTTAGTCAGTGCTTTTTTTGACGGTTAATTTGGCTTAAAAAAAAATCTTCAAGTGCTACTCATAAATAGTAAAGTACTGACATCCCTGTCAGTGTTGGGGAACTTCTAATTTTATAATTTGCTTTTGGGGGGATTTTATAGAGTCTCGAAGACTCACAGATGAAGTGATATGTCTTAGATCACACTCTATAATGGCAGAGCTAAAACCAGCACTCACTCATTCATCTTTACATTTTGATTCCTTTATCATTCATCAAAACTCTGTTTTGTTTGGCTACCAGCATTCTAGGAGCTCAGTACATATTTGATGAAAAAATGAATGAATGTGTTGAGGCTGACAGCATTAGTACTGGGGACACAGAGCTGAAGAGCATGTCTTTACCCCCAAGAAATTTAACAGGGAAACTTGCACAAATACTGTATCACTAGGTGCCCTAAGGATGATCAAGGATTTTCAGAAGGATACTACAGGCTGAGCAATGGCACAAACTTGAGAACATCAAGGTGCTTAGGAACTACGAGCTGTCTGGTACTGCTGGGAATAAGAATAGCGGGGGCTCCATTCTGGATGCCTTATATACCATGTGAGAGAGCTTAGATTTTATTCCATCAGGAGGAGAATTACCATATGATTTAAAACAGAGAAATGATATGGTCACACCTGCATTTTAGGAAGATCCCTAGAGGGTGGATTGACAATTTGACCAATTGAGATTTGTAGGATGATGCCTAAGAGTTGATGATACCTGGACTGGGGTCACTATAATTTTTATCAATGTTTACAGTCAGTTTTCATGAATTCAGGAGATGAGTAGTGACTTGCCATATGCAATTTTAAAAACCTCCCCAGTTGATTCTTTTATGCTATCTTTCATCCTCTGTTATGACACAGCAGAGGATAGGAGGTAGTGTAAAGAATGTCTCATACGCCATCCTTTGCGCTGCCTTCTATCTTCTACTGTCTACATAGGATGCTATAATGAAGGGAATAACTGCATTCTATACATATTGTCTTTTCCAGCATGCATTCAATTGTGTTGTAATTATTTATGTACATCTTTATAAACCCTGAGCCTTGCAGGAACCCTGTGCCATTTATCATTTCCTGAATGCCTACTGGGATGCCTGGTACATAATAGGCATTCATTGAAAATTTCCTGAATGTATGAAGTACAGAGATGAAACAAGTCATAGACTGATCCTTTAGAGCTGCCAAGATTATAAATAGACTTTTGCTCAATCCAATTCAAATAGTGGGAGTTGGAGGAGGGATGGTATGAAAAATTTAGAACTCCTTTGTTTATTTTTAGAATGCCAACCTCTGGAGTGTTTTTAACCCTCTGGTATCTGAACTACTCTCTCTAATCACAGTATTTTCCCTCTTTCTTTTCTGCAGGTTGGACTCAGATCTGTGATAGAGCAGTTTCCTGGGAAACTTGATTTTGTCCTTGTGGATGGAGGCTATGTCCTAAGCCATGGCCACAAGCAGTTGATGTGCTTGGCCAGATCTGTTCTCAGTAAGGCGAAGATCTTGCTACTTGATGAACCCAGTGCTCATTTGGATCCGATGTGAGTTTCAGAAATCCTGTCATTTAATAGCATAGTGGGAGCAGAATTATTAAGACCTACTTCAGAGTGACACACATTCCCCTTAGGCTGGCATGTCTGCAAGTGGGGGACTGGATATGAAATAATTGCCCAGTGAAATGTCACTATTTGACATGAGCCCAAATGATTATTTCCTTGAATAAGAGCCCTGTGTTCTCTGATAGTTTGGAATTTCACACAAATTCTTCCCCCATGTCAACACATGATGAAATATTTAGATACATGGGCATAATCTGATGCTTATGATGTTTCTTTATATTCCATTTATACCATAAACATATTTATAGCACAAAATAAAGAACTGCTGGTGATTCCGCATAATGAAAAGTATACTTATTTATGAAGTTTTCTTCAAAATATTTGTCCTATTTATTTATAAAGAATCGATTCCATGGTTGGAAAGTTGATTGTGGCTAACTATGTATCAATATTATGTTAGAAGTTTTTAAAGAAAGAAAGTAATATTGAAGAACTAAAT
Source organism: Indri indri (assembly GCA_004363605.1). Lineage (NCBI taxonomy): Eukaryota > Metazoa > Chordata > Mammalia > Primates > Indriidae > Indri > Indri indri. The sequence continues at coordinate 11,834 of RJWJ010028073.1, forward strand.
TAGTAGAACAATAGGAATATTATCAAGGGTAAAGTCAGATTATTCATGTTTTGTGATGTTATGTGTATTTTTTTCTTTCTTTTATAGAACATACCAAATAATTAGAAGAACTCTAAAACAAGCATTTGCCGATTGCACAGTAATCCTCTGTGAACACAGGATAGAAGCAATGTTGGAATGTCAACGATTTTTGGTGAGTTTTGTAAATTTACTTAAGATCTCATTTCCCTTGTAATTTTTGATAACAATCTCATATGTGATAATTCCTTCAAATAGCAGCAGTGTATAAATTCTTCCTTAAAACATTTGTCATACAGCCATCTTTACTATAGCTTTAAAATAGCTGCACAAGTTTTTCACTTTCATCTGAGCTATCAGGTGGGGTTAAAATTCAGTAAATCTAAAATGGTAGCATATCACTAAGATCCATTAACAAATAGGATATCTATACTTTTTGAGCCTTTTATTTGGGGACCAAGTCATAAAAAATATTATTTTTTAAAAAGTCCCTCCGATTCTTTCAATAGCTTAATCTCCCTTGGAAGGGGGCCAGGCCAGGCTAGGTTGTCTTATACTCTGATTTATGGTTTTAATGTGGTAGTTAAGAAGTTCCTTTTTTCTAGTCATTAGTTGAAGCTCAGGTTAGTGCCTCTCTCAACCACCTTCTAATTGGGATTTCAAAACTGTCACAGATTCCTTCAAGTAATGTTTACGAATTCCCTCTGGTTTAGTCACAAGGAAGTTCTGAGGATGATGTATCACGTCATTTCTGTTAAGGCTTTTGAGCCTCCCAGAGGTAAATGCTTTCCTTACTGAAGGATTGTAATTACCATTATTATTACTAAGTTTGAAGTGACAAATTAGGGGGCAGACTCCCAACCTCTTGCCCTGCCATGGGTAAGTTCAGCAGGTTTGGTAAAGCCCTCTGTCCTCTGGCCTTGGATTTGTGCAACCTCCACATGTACAAGAGCCATATTAAACTCAGGCACATCCTGACCAGCTTGGAATTGTTAAGCTTCAGATCCACTGTTGAAGAGGTTCAACTCTTATAGTGCTGTGGTCTTATGCTCATTTTTAAGGTAATATATAAGGAGTCTAACATGAATTATTCTTGTTTTCAAAGTACCCTTGGTTCCTCTAAAGTTCCCTAAGGAAGCACGTTGCCCAATACTACTAATTAAAAAAAAAAAAAACATCTCCCAGCCACTAAGTTGAAAATTACAGCTATTTTCACAGACAACCTCCTTAAAGCAAGACGACACAGCAGTTAAACGGGATAGACCAGATTGTTCAAAATGCAAAGCTCTGGACACTGTGCATTCTTTTGGCTTTTATTTTCCTTCGAGCCTATGCCAGTTTCGGTCCCTGCTCTGGTGTGACCTGCCTTCTGTTCCAGATCTCACTAACAGCCACTTCCCTAGGTCATAGAGGAGAACAACGTGCGGCAGTATGATTCCATCCAGAAACTGCTGAGCGAGAAGAGCCTCTTCCGGCAGGCCATCAGCCCCTCAGACAGGATGAAGCTCTTCCCCCACCGGAACTCAAGCAAGCGCAAGTCTCGACCCCCCATCACTGCTCTGAAAGAGGAGACAGAAGAAGAGGTGCAGGAAACCAGGCTTTAGAGAGCAGTGCAAATGTTTGCATGGGACATTCGCTCATGGAGTCAGAGAAGGAAGCAGTTGCCTCCCTCAGAAAACAAGGATGAATAATGTTTAAAAAAAAAAAAAAGGAAACATTTTGGTAAGAAGAATTGAGGACATTGAGGATGTCCATATGGGTCTGGATAAAGGGCTTCCTGGCAATGGCTGAATTAATGTGAAAGGTACTACAAGTCCTTGAAGATTTACCACTTCTGTTTTGCAAATCAGATTTTCCTAAAAACCTTTGCCCTTTGGTAGTAGTTGGAAAGGCCGCTATAAATGTCAATCAGCTTAGTTCAGTTTATTCGTTTAGTGAAACTTGTTAGTTTGTAGCATTGGAGAAGAACTGAAATCATACCACTTAGAGTTATGATTAAATAATGATATCTGGACACTTTAGTGTAAACATTTATATAAATTTATATCCCTTTTTCTCTCCTCTCCCAAAGAAACACAGCTTTATTGTCTGCTAACATTCTGTCTCATTTCCAAGCGAGTATTAGAATACTGTGGGAATCACAACATAGCCATCAAAATATACACCATTCAACATCTAGTGATCAGCGAGGAAACAGAACTTTCAGGTTCTAGAAATCAGAGTTAGTACCATCCAACTCTACCAAAAATCTGAATAATTCAGATAATCAGAATACACCCCTTACCTGGGAAAAAGGATGTTACAGTTTCATGTATAGGACAGGGTAGCTTCCTTGATGTGGAAGGTGACATGCCCTTCCCCAGCCTCTGGAAAGTAACAAGCTAGTAAGATCCCTGATTGCGGGATGGCTAGAAAAGTGTGTTAGTGCAAACTGGCGCAGGAATATCCTTCCTGCCACAGAAACTCCAGGTAGAGGGTGTGTAGGTAGATAGGCCCTGGGTGCTGTGGGTAGATGCACATGAAATCCAAGCATCTAGCATAGGGTTATGGGCCTATGTTTTCTGGCTAGCTGTAAGTGTTTCATACTGTCTACACTGAGTGGGGAGAGAATGGGAGACACCCTGAGGAAGAGTCAATCATGAATTAGTTTTATATGCTTCTGTTTTATAATTTTGTGATGCAAAAAAATTTTCTCTAGGAAATATTTATTTTAATAATGTTTCAAACTCATACATAAAAATTCTGTATTTTAAGAATGATTATATTATGAATTATATTTGTATAAAAGAATTTTTATATTTGAAATGTTGACTTTTTATGGTACTAGCTATTTTTATGATATATTATGTTAAAACTGGGGGGAAAAACTTAGGGTGATATTGACGAGGGGCCATGAATCACCTTTGTGCCGTGGAGAGAAGCATTGGGGCTGACGCGGATGTCGCGCACACCTGTACAATTCTCCACCAACACCTACGTTCCCTCTTAGATGCGTTCTGAAGAAGATGGTACCACAAGCCTGACGGCTCCCCTCAAGGCCACACTGCCTTCCCAACTCCAAACTGACCCTTGAAAAGATTGCATTATATTTATTACTGCAAGAAAATATCACATGTCAATAAAATCTGTATATTTGTTTGAAACAGCTGTTTCAAAGATGTGTTAATTAATCACGTCTCTTCAATCTCTTACTTCAGCTTCATGGAACACAAAACATGAGTCTTTCTTTTAGATATCACCTCTTTGAGAATCTCACATGAATTAGGACACAAATTTTAAAGTTATCTTTTTAAACTGTGGTAAAATATACATAAGATAAAATTTACTATTTTAAGTACAGTTCAGTGGTATTACATACATTCATGTTGTGCAACCATCATCACCATCCACCGACAGAACATTTTCATCTTGCAAAACGAAAACTCTTTATGCAGTAGACAGTAACTGCCCATGCCCCCCACCCCTAACCCTTAGCAGCCACCATTCAACTCTCTGTCTCTATGATTTTGACTACTCTAAGTACCTTATAGGCGTAGAATCATACAGTATTTGACAGTATTTGTCTTTTTGTGATTAGCTTACTTCACTTTGCGTAATGTCTTCCAGGCTCATCTATGTTGTAGCCTGCATCAGCATTTTCTTCCTTTTTAAGGCTGAATAATATTCATTATCCTTGACCAATAGGTTCCAAGACCCCCAGTAGATGACTGAAACCTCGGTTAGTACTGAATCCTATATATACTCTACTATGTCTTCTTCTGTACGTACATATCGATAATAACGTTTAATTTATAAATTAGGCATAATAAGAGATTAACAACAGTAAATAATAAAATAGATCAATTATTATAATATACTGTAATAAAAAGATGTATGAATGTGGTCTCTTTCTCTCTAAAAATATCTTATTGTACTATTGTACTGTATCACAGGTAACTGAAACTGCAGAAGGAGAAATAGCAGCTAAGGGGGGACAACCATATGTATATACTGCATTTTGCTTACCCGTTAATCTATTGATGGACACGGGTTGTTTCCACCTTTTGAATAGGGTGAATAATGCTTCCATGAACATAGGTGTATAAATATCTCTTCATGTCTCTGCTTTCAGGACTTAGGACACTTTTGAAGTTATTTTTTGTTTTAAAATGGAGGCTTATAGAACACAAAAGATATAGATAGATAGATAGATAGATACATAGAGATATATATTCTGCAAGTATCCATGTATTTCTTTGAAAACTTATTCAAATAGTGGTAGCTATTTGATAGTTCTTGGTAAGTTAAAAAACCTCATCAAAGAAAATAGTAATACTATTTGTACACTAAAGCCTGGATGGCTTTTGTTTGTCCAAATTTCTGTTTTTAATTGATGAGGATTCTTTGGTCCTCTTATCTTCCTTGTAGAACTTCTTCATGAAAGATGCAGGTGCAGGCATGTGGTGGGTGGACAGTAGATGCCTACTGAATTTCAGGCCCTCCAGCCCTGTGTTCTCTTGCTTGAAAGGTTTGTTTTCACACATGGCCCCAAGAGGGCAATCTCAGAGTATAGTCTAATTCTTTTTTTAAAAAATTTCTCAACTTTATTTTTTAGGGCAGTTTTAGGTTCACAGCAAAATTGAGCAAATGTACAGAATCTTCCCCTGTATGCCCTGCCTCTACACATGCACAGCCTCCCCCACTGTCAACATCCTGCACCAGAGTGGTACATTTGTTATAACCAATGAACCTACATCGACACATCATTACCATCCAAAGACAATAGTTTACATTAGGGTTCAGTCTTGGTGGTGTACATTTTATGGGTTTTGACAAATGTATACCAACATGTATCCACTATTACAGAATCATACAGAGTAGTTTCACTGCCCTAAAAATACTCTGTGCTCTGCCTATTCATCCCTCCTCTCCTCCGAACTTTTGACAACCACAGATCTTTTTACCATCTCCATAGCTTTGCCTTTTCCAAAATGTCATTTAGTTGAGATCATGCAGTATGTGGCCTTTTGAGACTGGCTTCTTTCACTTAGTAATATGCATTTAAAGTTCCTCCATGTCTTTTCACAGCTTGATAGCTCCTTTATTTTTAGTGCTGAATAATATTCTATTATCTGGATGTACCACAGTTTATCCATTCACCTACTGAAGGACATCTTGGTTGCTTCAACATTTTGGCAATTTTGAATAAAGCTGCTAAAACATCTGTGTGTATGTTTTTGTGTGAATATAAATTTCAGCTTCTTTGGTATATACCAAGGAGTGTGGCTGTGGGATCATATGGTAAAAGTATGTTTAGTTTTGTAAGAAACTGCCAAACCGCCTTCCAATGTGGCTATACCATTTTGCATCCCCACCACAACGAATGAAAGTTCCTCTTGCTCCTTATCTTTGCCAACATTTGGTGTTGTCAGTGTTTTTGAATTTGGCCATTCTATTAAGTGTATAGCAGGGTCTTGTTTTAATTTGCATTTCTCTGATGGCATATGATGGGGACATCTTTTCATATGCTCATTTGCCAACTGTGTATCTTCTGTGGTGAGGTATCTCTTGAGGCCTTTGGTCCAGTTTTTAGCTTATTTCTTATCGTTGAGTTTTAAGAGTTATTTTCATGGATTTTTTTTCTTGTGATTACTGTTAGCATGGTATAACTTTATTCATCCCTTTAATAAACTATATGGAGCTTTCAATTTAAGTGGGTTTCTTGTAGATATCATATAGTCCGGTCTTGTTTTTTGATCAACTCTTAAAATTACTGTCTTTTAATTGGTCTATTTAAACCATTGACATATAAAGTGATTATTGTTACACTTGGATTTATATCTACCATGTTTGTTACTGTTTTCTGCTTGTTGCCCTTGTTCTTTGTTCCCATTTGTATTTTCCACTCTTTTCTTCCTTTTCAAGTTTTATTGATCATTTTATGAGTCCATTTTTCTCCTTTCTTAGCATAGTGAGTCTACTTCTTCTTTTACTTTTTTTAGTGGTTGCCCTAGAGTTTGCAATAAACATTCACAAGTAATCCATGTCCCTTTAAATAACACTATTCCACTTCACAGATAGTGCGAGTGCCTTAAAATAACAAAATATTTCTAATTCCTCCCTCCTGTCCTTTTTATCATTGTTATTCATTTCATTTATATATAAGCTTATATATACACCAACACTTGATTTTTCCTCATATCAGATTTTCTTCTCTCTTTTCTTCCCTCCCTATTTTAGCCACAAACTTACTATTTTTATCTATTTGTTTTCTATATTCAAGTCTTGAGTTTGGGGCTTTACTTGTCTCAGTCTATGCCTCCTCCCATCTGACACACACTTTCTCAGCCCTTTCACTTTGTTTATCCTCATTACGGAAACAAAAGCAAAAGCTTAAAACGAATACATTTCCTTCCAGTAACCAGGGGCCTTCCAGAGTTGGGAAATTGTTACCTATTAGAGTGAAATGCTAATAAAACCTCCAAAGTAAATATTTTAGTAGTTCGCTAAAGAAAGAACCACAAATACTGTGTGGAAGACAATTTAGAATGAGGTTCAAAGAGCTCAATATAAAAACCTGTTTGACCTGTTAGAACAGGTGTGGAAAATCACAATTCTTTATTAAAAGATATAGTGAAAAAAACTATAAATGCAAGATAAATACATTGGGGCATGAGAACTCCAAATCAATAATTTGGAAAATATAAGTAGATCCTAAGACAACCAAGTCACTGCCAGTTGACAGGGAACAGGGAATCAATACGTGTGTACTTTCTAAGAGAAGGGAGATTTATTGCCAAAATTTGGGGGTTTATAAAAGTTAATTTTTTGTAGTGGGAGTATTCATTTGCTTTTTAATAACTCAGTTTCTCTAGTTGTAAAATGGGATAGTGCATTGTGAAGTGTGGTCAAAGATTTTTAAATGAATATGCTAATTCTGGCCTTTAACTTCATGTAGCAAAATAAATTAAGGCAGCAATAATTCTAAGTAGTTACTTGAATCAAAAGCTATGGTATGATTCTAATAAATCTTTCATCCATCAAAGTACAAAATCTGTACAAAAAGTACAGCTTGACCATCAAGAACTGCCACCTTGTGGAGATTTGGTTCTATTGTTAGGAGAGCCGATTTCCCAAAAGCACACGTGCCAAGCACAGAAATGAGTACAGAACCTCGCACACCAGCTTAAATGAATCTCTAAGATATTTTATCCTCAAGCCATTGTGACTACTGGAAATTAAGCCTGCATGGTTTGGGGGTATAAATCACTCTTTAACTATGTTCTTTCCCGTCCACCTTTGCCACTGACAGAATAGTAGTAGAAGTGATCTTTAACTGTCACCAATGACAGATGTGCTAAGAAATGGAATCAAAACTAAATTGTAGTATGGTTGACAAATATTGGCACAAGTGCATTAAAAAAAGAAATACAAAAATCTATCTTGTAATTAATCCCTGTGAAATTTATGTAATAATTTACCAAAAATTAGAATATAAAGAAATAATCTTTATTTTATTAAAAGAAAGGATCAATACATTTGGCCACAATTGATTGGCAATCATTTTTGTCAAAGTTCTATAAACTTACTAAAAACAAGACTATTTTTAAAACAACCATCTCTCTTCTTCTTTGCCTCTTCATTGGCAATAGTTTACCAGAGGCTTATTAATATTCTATTAATAAAAGAGAAGTTGTTGTGTAAGCAAATTTGTGATCATAGGCAATCCTCTTGTGAGAAAAACATTTTTTTTTTCTCTTATCGCCCAATTGGGTCAGATGCTCCAGTGTCCTTGAGGATCCAAAGCAGGGGCCAGAGTGTCCTTGCACAAGACTGCTTCCTTCCTACTTGGGAGCCCGCACCAGGTGTTTGCACTTGAACCAAGCAATATTGCCAGGCTATGGAGCCACAGAAGTAAAATTCAACATTTCAAGGGAGTCTGAGACAAACATTACATTCTTTTACATTTTATGGTCAATTCGAACTTTTATTTTTGAAAATTTCAAATAGATACTGAACTTTAATAGTTACCAACTCCTGGCCAATCTTATTTCATCTATGCTTCCTCATACTTCCCCCCTATATTATTTTGAGCAAATCCAAACAGCATACAACTTTAGCCATATGTATCACTAAAAGACAAGGATTTCTCTCTCATTCTTTTTTTTTTAATATACCCACATTCCCATTAGCATAATTTAAAAGATTGTCCTTAATATCATCAAATATTCACTCAGTATATAAATGTCATTGTCTTAATTTTTTTCTGTGCATTTAAATTTTTCTCTTCTTTTTAATTTCAAAATATTACGGGGATACAAATGTTTTTGGTTACATGGATCACTTTTGTAATGCTCGAATCAGGGTTAAGAGTGTGCCTGTCACCCAGATGGTGTTAATTGTACCTGTTAGGTAGGTTTTCCCCTATCCCCTTCCACTCCTCTCTTCTCTGCTTGATTTCTGCTGAGTTTTACTTCCCTCTGTGCACATGTGTGCTCATTGGTTAGTTCCACTCACCATTGTGAGTACATATGGTGTTTGTTTTTCCATTCTTTAGATACTTTGCTTAGGATAATGGTCTCCAGTTCCATCCAAATTGTTGCAAAAGGCATTAAGTCATCCTGATTCGTGGCTGAGCAGTATTCCATGGTATACATATACCACATTTTGTTAATCCATTCATGAATTAATGGGCACTTGGGTTGATTACACATCTTTGCAATTGTGATTTGTGCTGCAATAAACATTTGAGTACAGGTGTCTTTTTGATAAAATGACTTCTTTTCCTTTGGGTAAATACCCAGCAGTGGGATTGCTAGATCATATGATAGGTCTACTTTTAGTTCTTTGAGGAATCTCCATACTGTTTTCCACAGAGGTTGTATTAATTTGCAGTCCCACTAACACTGCATAAGTGTTCCTTTCTCTCTGAATCCATGCCAGCATCTATTATTTTTGGACTTTTTAATAAAAGCCATTCTAACTGGAGTAAGGTGATATTTCATGGTGGTTTTAATTTGCATTTCCCTGATAATTAGAGATGTTGATCATTTTTTCGTATGTGTATTGGCCATTTGTCTATCTTCTTTTGAAATATTCTGTTCATGTCTTTTGCCCACTTTTTAATGGGATTGTTTGATAATTTTTTTCTTGCTGATTTGCTTGAGTTCTTCGTAGATTCTGGTTATTAGCCCTTTATCAGATGTATATGTTGCAAATATTTTCTCCTATTCTGTAAGTTGTCCATTTGGTCTGTTGATTATTTCCTTAGCTGTACAGAAGCTTTTTAATTTAATCAAGTCCCATTTTTTTATTTTTGTTGTTGCTGTGATTGCCATTGGGGTCTTCTTCATAAATTCTGATATCAAGATGAGTTTTTCCAACATTTCTTCTAGTGTGCTGATGGTTTCATGTCTTGCATGTAAGTCTTTTACCCGTATTGAGTTAAGTTTTGTCAGTACTGAGAGATATGGATCCCATTTCATTCTTCTGCTTGTGGCTATCCAATGTATTGAAAAGGGATCATTGTCTGCTTTGTCAATGATCCGTTGGCTGTATGTGGATGGTTTTATGTCTGGGTTCTCTATTCTGTTGCATTGATCTATGTCTCTATTTTTGTGCCTATACCATGCTGTTTTGGTTACTATAGCCTTGTGGTATATTTTGAAGTCTGGTAATGTGATGCTTCCAGATTTGTTCTTTTTGCTTAAGATTGCTTTGGCTATTCAGGCTCTTTTCTGGTTCCAAACAAAGTGTAGAATTATTTTTTCTAGATCTGTGAAATATGATGTTGGTATTTTGGCGGGGATTGCATTGAATCTGTAAATCACTTTGGGTAGTATGGACATTT
>RJWJ010028074.1:0-21676 GCA_004363605.1 Indri indri
TACCAGGCAAAGAGCTGATCTTGAGATTCCCTGTTTTCCATTAGAGAAAAGGAAGAACAGAAGACTGAGTCTTTGCATCACCTTTGCACGAAGGGGCAGAAAAGGCCAAGGTGAGAATGAAAGGGAAAACCACTTACTGTGTGCCAGGCACTGTGCTTTACAGACGTGAACTCGCTTGAGCCTCTTAATCATCATATGAGCCAGAGTTTCCTCCTATGTATACTGGAAATCAGACCCCAACCTTGCAAATTTTGAAGAATTAAGTGAGGTAACATATGTGGAAATTTCCAAAACTCTTAATACATCGTATCGGGTCTTATCATTTTGTAAGGTATTTTAGATACTATTAGCACATTCTCATTTGACCCTGGTTGGAAGGTATTATTAATATTATCCTCCTCTTGTGAGGAAGCTGAGATCAAGTAACCAAGCCATGACTATACAGTAAATTAAGGAATCATGGAATTAGAACTTTCTCAACTGGTGCTCCCCCACTACTAAGGGTCTCAAAGTCCGGTTGCATCTGAACCACTCAGTCACTTGTCCAAAACAAAGGGGCCTGCGACCTACCCCAGACCTGCAGAATCCAAATCCCCAGAGTGGGGTCTAGCCACGTGCATTTTTAAGGTTCCCCCAGGTGACGGATGCATGTGCACACCAGAGTTTGTGGTTCTCTGCACTAAATCAAGAACTTGGCAAGAAAAAACCTAAAGAAAAAAGAAAGAAGTAACCAGAAAAACTAAAGGGTAAAGAAAGCATAAACTATAATAATAGCTCACTTTTCCAGTGTTTGCCATATGCGGGGTACTGTTGCGTATACTTAGTGGAGACTCAGAGCCACCTTAGGAGAAAGGTACTACTATTAGCCCCATCTTACTGATTACAGAATTGAGGCTCAGCGACTTTATACATTATTTGCCTAAAGTCATGGAGCTTATAAAAAAAAAAGCCAGGAGAGAATCTTGACCACCTTGATATACCTGTGGAGATGAAAATACTTTCCTGTAGAGAGGAAAATAAGCCAGGATAGTGAGAGAGAAGAAAGGGCAAGAAGAGAGACACCATGGAAAGCCAGCAGGAATCAGAGCTGTGTCCCAATCTACATCCTGCCTAGATGTGCTGACATCACAAACCCATCTTGGGGACTACGAGAATGGGACGTGGGCACCTGTAAAAAAGTTCACAGTATGTGGATGGCAAAGCCAGTCCAAACACTTCCCTGTCACCTGGGAGGGCACCTCACGCTAGCTATCGTGGCTAACCCTCAGAACCTGGGAATGTGAACTTCTTTGGAAAAAGGGTATTTGCAATGTGATTAAGTTAAGGATCTTGATTTGAGATTATCCTGGAATAGCTGAATGGGCCCTAAATCCAATGACAAGTGTCCTTATAAGAAGAGGACAAGACACAGAGAGGAGGAGGAGGCTGTGTGAAGATGGAAGCAGAGGCTACAGGGAGCAACCACAGCCAAGGAGTTGCCAACCAAGGGAGGGTTACAACTCCTCCCTTTTTTAGGAGACACGCTCCCCATTCTAGACTCGAGAAAGGGCCTGCCATCCAGAACTGGCCAATCAGAGAACCCCATCTCCTCAGGTACAGTGATTGGTCCAGAGGTGACTCATGCCTCCGGCTGGCCCAATCAGAGTCCTTCCCCAGATTTTTGTATAACTGAGCTGGCAAGTGTTATACTTCTCTCTTTCCTTGGGACTGTTAAATTGATGCACAACTGAGGGGCACATTCCTGCTGTGTAGAAAAAGCCCGTGTACAGTAGGCAGGAACACAACAAACATGAAAAGGGAGACAGAAGCAAGAGGCCAAGTCGGAGAGTGAGGGAATCCTGATAGTGTTTAAATATTTGGAGCTAGTTGACCCTGAGGCAAGCTCCACTATCCCTAGGGTTTGTTATATGAAACTTCATGTTTCCAGGCTAGCTTACGTTGTGTTCTGACCATTGCAACCAACGGAGTCCAGACTAACACAAGGGACATAAAAGCAACTGTCATTTCCCCCAGGCAGAGCAGGGGCATCTGGGAATAAACCTGACTGCACTGTTATTGCATCTCTTTCATTGCAGAGACCGGAGGATAAGGTCAAAGGCTAGTGGTGCCATGTGTTGAAGAAAAGAAAGGGGAGAAACCTGCTTGAGAAAATCGGTCTCCTTTATCTTGATAGCATCAGGCAGAATGTCTGAGAGACTCAGTGGGGACCACTTCCAAGCAGAAGGTTCATTTCCCACTTGGCAGACCATGGAGAAGAGAAGAAAAATAAAAGATTCAGACAGGGCACCAAGTCAGGGGTGGGCAGAGAGGTCCTGACCCCCTTTCATAACCACATGAAGTCACCCAGACATCCAAACACCAGCCCCAGAATCATAGTGACATCTGAAACTTCTTTCAGCCATTTCCTTCCCTTTTCAGGTCTCTTTAGGTTCCTCAGCCCATATGTTCCTAATTTTCCATCTTTTCAAAGCTCTCCATTGCATTTAAAGTCAGAAGGCATCCGATTCATCGCTTCTGAATTTGAGGGGGTGGATTACAGAGGTCAGCAGGCCCTTTAATATAGAAAGTAAATGAGTAAGCAAAGCTGCGTGTGAACATGTGTGTGCATGTGAGCACACACGTAGCTTATTATTTCCTGCCTTAATCCACTTTTCAGCTCCACCGTGCAAGATCACAGGAGAGACTTGGGCAGTACCTCTTAGAAGGGTTTCTCGCATCTCCTTCAAGAAAGAAGCTTCTTCCCAAAAGTTGCTTTTTGTAGTTCACCAGCTCCACTGTGCAGACTTCAACCACACTAATTACTGGTCAGCCAGTGGCCACTTTGAACTGGTCCCACACCAGAGGCCCTCCAAGGATCTTGTTTGCTAGGTGACTGTTTTCATGTGGTGCCCATTATGTTTTCATGTGGCAAAGGGCTCCTTCTCTCTCACTTGAAGCAGAGCAGAAAGGAGACCCCACCAATTAAAGCATTGAGAAGGAAATGGGAGAGGACCAGCACACGCGATCTTCTGACAAGGTACAACAGCAAGAGGACCCACAGAGAAACTTAATTTTGTTGTTATGATTCATCTAAAGGAAAAACTAACTGAGAAAAAGAGAAAGCACGTGGAGTGAGGGTCAGCCATTGGTTTCCTAAAGGCATAACCACTAGATTCCCAGCCTGTTCCCACTCACCTGCAGAGTTCCCCATGGACTTGTGTGGAGGCTTGGAAATACAGATCCTACTCACCTGGGGTAGCTTAGAGCGGGTGCTAGGAAAACAGAAAAGCATCAGGGGTCGGTTGTCCACTTCTGGTTCAATAAGATGTAGCTGGAATTGAGATGAATCATGATTGAAATGCACCAGACTTCATCATTTCCCAAAGGAGAGTTTGTAAGGAAAAATCTTGCTGTTCAGAGTGGGCACCCAAGGTCCTTAGTGAGAAATGCACTTGGAATATGGGGAAGGGGACCTGCCTAGGGATAAAGTAATCTCAGGTGGCTACCATTGTTTGTCAATTATACAACCTGTACTCGGGGTTTTTCAACAGTGGCACTGTTGACGCTAAGACTGAATAATTCTTTGTTATTGGAGCTTATTCTGTGCATTGGAGGATGTTCAAAAGTATCCCTGGCTCCTATGCAAGACATATCAGTCTACACATACACACCCCCCACCCACACATCCTACCCTCCCAGTCACAACCACCAAAATTGTCTCCCAACACTGCCCAGATTGCCCCTAGTTGAGAACTACTACTCTATACTGAGGAGTCAAATTTAAAACATTCCATCCTATAGATTCCATGTCTGCTCCTAGTTGGAAGATCACTTGTTTCCATTTTTGGTTCAGAAATTAAGATCATATTTACAATGAATTTGTTAACAGCCTGGGAATGAGTATCATCAACTTTTTGGCCTCCATTATTTTTTCCCATATTACTGATTTTTAAAATGTCTGCTTTGGGAAAATGAATGACCCTGACACTTTCCTGTTTTCCTAGCACCTGCTCTAAGCTACTGCAGGTGAGCAGGATCTGTATTTCCAAGCCTACCCATGACTCCCTTGGGAACTCTGATTCTTTTCCCAATAATTTATATTCACACAAGAGACCATCTGTTAGTCAGGAAAAGGTTAGGATATGCTGCAGCAATAAACAACCCTCGAACCTTAGTGGATTTAAAAAAAAAAAAACGTCTATTCCTTGCTCACCTGTTCTTTCCTGGCATTACATGCCAGTGTGCGTTGTCAGGGTTGGGGCAGCGGCAGGAGAGTTTCTCTGTTCCCTATAATCACTCAGGCCCCAGGCTGACAGAGGTTTACCCATCTTATGATACTGTCATCTCTGTATGAAGCTTTAAGGTCTCCCTCGGCAGGGGAAGACACCGCCGAAGGCGCTCATCCCGGCCTTTAAATGCTTTGACTGGAAAGTGACGCATGCTCCCTTCCTCTCATCACCCATTGGCCAGAGCCAGTCACATGACCATACTGGCGCAGGGACGTGCAGTCTTCCCAATAACCCAGAAGAGGAGAATCAGCCTCGAAAAGCTGCTCTCCGAGGTCGTTCAATACCAGGGCTCAGGTGGACACTAGAAGGAGCCAGAGTGGAAGGTACGGACTTCAGGAGAAAACAGAGACTGGTCAGAAAAGAGAAAATGAGGCAGACGTGCGGAGATACGCAGAGCGCAGGAGGCTCCCAAGGGACATGGAAAGGAGATGCCTCGGTCTCTGGCAGCTTCCTGCTCTCCAAGCGGCCGCAGTGCTGTTTTCATGAGAACTCTAGGTCAGTCCACCAAAGCCTCGCTCTGAGCCAGCGTGAATGTATTTCTGTTCCTTGCTACCAAAAGAGCTTTGACTCATGCTTGCCGCTTGTACTTCTTGAACACGTCATTCCCTGTTACAACCGTCGGGTTGTGAAGGAAACCGGACTCCCAAACTAATGGAGCTGCCCAAAGATGACAAAGCTCCTAGGGTGAGCTTTTCAGAAGAGCCCAACTTTCCAACAGCCCTGACCTAACACAGGCAACTGGGCCCAGGCAGATAGTGGCCACCGATGCAACTTAAGAGGTCCAGAAAGACCATCCCTACATCCCAATGTTCCTGATGCAGGGGTCTGGACTGCTTTTGTGCTATGGAGTCCTCAGAACAATGCTTTTGAATGATTTAAATATTTTTAAATGCAGAAAATAAAATATACAGGATTACGAAGGAAACCAATTACACTGAAAAACAGTTAAAATATTTTTTAATTGAGACATAGCACTATGCACACTTGTTATTAGTGCATTAAGGAACCCTAGTGGCAAGTTTAACACTGACCATAATTTTAGAGTAGCAGTACTGAGCATATTTGCAACGAGATATTTGCAACGACTATTACATGATATGAAAATATCTATTCGGTTTTTTTGGTAACAAAGTCAACGAAATCACAGATACTGCTAACACTACTGTGGTTTATTACCTGCGTTTATAACTGAAAGATGTGCCAAATTTCCATTAAAGGTTTGTGAAAAGAAAGATGTATTTTATTGTTTGGCAAAAACAGTAAATATTTTATTGTTAATGAAATAAAAACATGTATGTCCCAGCCATGTTCAGGGACCCCTTGAATTCTGTGACAGCTTGGCAATCCATAAGCCACATATTGAGACTCTCTGGCACAAAGCCCCAGACAGAAACCAAATAAATTTTCTGAGCAGGAAAACAGCTGGTGAAGAGGAAGCAGAAATAGTTTATTATTCTAAAGGCTAAGCAATGAACAATGACTAATACCTAAGGCAATATTCACTTATCAGCTTAGTTCTTATCACCTACTGGAGACCTGAGGATAAAGAGAAGAGGTTTGATAAAGAACTTGAAGTCTTTGGAAGATACTGGATCAGGAAACATGAGCTTGAACCCACTGGGATGGAACAGCTACTACCTGCAGGGCTACCTTCAGAAACAGGGACACATTGGAAACCACCAGAGCTTACTGTCTGGTGACCTTGGGCCAGTAACTTCCCCTTTCTGAATCTCCATTTTCTCATCTGTAAATTAAATTTTGTATAGGGGAAAGGGAAACTAGCATATATTGAATACTCCCCATTTGGCAGGCGCTGCCCTAGGTGTGGCACATATGTTATCCAATTTAATGCTCACACTGTGCTTGACGGATGAGGAAACTGCTCTTAGAGAGGTTAATTAACCTCTTTCTCAACCTCACTGAGTTACTGAAGGGCCAAAATGAGATCATGTGTTTGAAATAGCATTGCCAGCTTCAGCAAACAAAAATACAGCATGCCCAATTAATTTAGAGTTTTAGATAAACAATGAATAATTTTTTATTGTAAGTATGTCTCAAATATTGTGTTGTCTGACAACCCAAGTTTGAAATCATTTTATCAATCATAACGTCTCATGTACAATTTTACTGGGTTGTTTGGCTCATTAGTAAGAAGTCTTTCTGTGTTAGGGATATTAACCTTCTGATATGGGTCCTAAATATTTTTCCTACTTGCGTTTTATTTTTCACTTTGTTTATATTGTTTGTTGTACAGAAGTTTTTAATTTTTATGTTGCCACATCTTCCGATCTTTTTCTTTATTGTTTATGGCATTTGTGCCATGCCTGGAAGCTTCTGCCCAAAGATTATACAAGTATATATCCATGCTTTCTTCTAGTACTTTTATGGCTTTATTTTTTATGTTTAAAGCATCTGGAATTTATTTTGGGATGATGGCATTTTTCCCCCCAAATGGCTAGACACTTGTCTGCATAGTATTCAATAAATTATGTTTTTCTCTTCTTGCTTGAAAATGCCCTTTATCATATACTGAATTCTGATATTTATATGGCTATATTCCTGGAACTTCTAATTTGTTCCACTAATCAGCCTTCTCTTTTCCTAGTATGATTGTGTTTAAATCATTTCAATTTTATGACATGCTTGTTTTCCTCCTTTTAAAGGATTTCCTAGTTATTCTCACTTTCATATTCTTCCAGATGAATTTTAGAATTATTTTTTATCAAGTACTCAAAACCCTTGTTGAGATTTTGATTAGTGTTGGATTGAATTTTCAGAATAGTTCAAGGAGAAAGGATCTCTTAACAATATCGTATGTGCCTATCCAGACAAAGGCGATCGCTCCACGTAGCCATCCTCCTTCCGTTCTTCAGTAGAATCACTTTCTTCATGCAAGTTCTGCCCAAGTCTTATTAAATTTGTTCTTAGCGCTTTATATTCCACTGGCATTTTCTATTTGATTACTGTTTGCACAAGTATGAGGTGTTTCATTACAAAAGGAAGAAGACAGGAGTAGCAGAGAGGGAAAGAAAAAAGACAAATTGGATCAACATCATAGTTTTCCCTTTGTTTTCCTAAGAGTCCAGGGAAGGTTCAGTTCATTATGGTGACGCCCCTAGAGGAAAAACTGTATGTTCCGGGACACGGTTTTCAAGACTGGAGAGGCAGAAGAACCAGATACAATTCCCCTGCACCAGTCAGGTTACCTGAGGCCTCGAGAAGAAGCATCCCAGCCTGTCCCCTCCTTCCTTGCCCTGGCAATGCCAGGCATCCCATTGGCTCTCAGCTAAAGCCCCACCTCTTCCTGCTGAGCCTGCGCTTCCGGTTCTGAGGGGGCCAGTGCTCTTTGGAAAATCTGTCTTCCGTTTTTCTTCTCCCTGAGACTTCGTTGGTAATCCGCGCCTCTGAAGGGAGTCTGGCGTCTCCCTGACACACACGTTTTCTGAAAGATTTACATCTTCGATTATCTTGCCCATTTTTTGAGTGCATACATAAAAGAGAATTGTAAATGTTTAGAAAAATCAAAGTCCTTCTTAGACACCTGCAGTTCTACCCAGTTAGTATTCTCTAATTCATGCCAAAAAAGAAAAAAAAAAAAAAAAGGCTAAAGAAATGAGGTGGAATAACCTGGCCATTTTCTTGCTGAGGTTTTCCAGATTTTATTTCCTCTCATTCCTGGAATAGCTTCAAGTTCTCGGGGCAGTTTGGAAGCTTGTCAGACACACCTCCCAGCTTTCTTTGGGCTGAGGTAGTGCCAGGAGCCCACTGGTCAGTCCTCTTGGGATTAAACGTGAACAAAGGAAGGGCAAGGACAGTGGCCACTGCTGAGGCTAGGGACATCGGCCTGGCCAATGTCAGGGGCTGGCGCTGGGCATGTTTACTAGACACTCCGTTCCTCACCCCCAGAGCATAGGCCCTCATTAGACCCTGCCTCCATCCTGCCATCCTTCTCTTCCTATTCCCTTTCTTTCATTTAGTACTTAGGGGTGCCTGCGGCTTTGCAGAGGGTGTTCGGGGCTGAGGAGGCTGCCAGCTCTTAACAATTAGCAAACTTTTAAGTTTACTTAATCCACACTCAGAAAGGCATAAGCTAGTGTTGTCATTTCCATTTTTTTTTCAGATGGGAAAAAGCAAATGCTAAGAATCTCAGGACTATCCTAAAATATGATGAGGAAGATGAGTGCACTTAATGGCACACAAGTAGGACCAGTCCTAGATTCACATCTAGGACTTCTAGACTGAGTGATGCTTATCTGTGGACCACTGGAAACCAAAGCTCATTGCACAATCCTCTATAGGTTCCTCAGCCACTGACTTTTCAAACCACCCAAGCCAGATTGTTAAGAGAGCAGCACGATTAAGTTTCAAGTTCTCATCACTTTGCCTAAAAACCCTCCTGTTGATCCCGCTACCACACCTATGACTTGCCCTTAGAAATGGAAAACTCCACCCCATAAAGCAGGCTCCTTCTTTCAGATGCCCCACCAGGACCCTTTCAGAGAAGTGTAAACTATAATGAATCAAATTTTCCCACATTTTCCACCTCCCAATTACAAAGGAGTGGGCCTCATTATTGTCTTCCCCCGGGCTCATAAAAGACATTTCTGTTTTTTACTTTCCATTTCAAGGAAAGGCCCGAGTTGATCATCTTAATCCTCTGGGCAGAGACTGAAGAAAAGACCCTCTTCTCCAGTTCTTTTCTGTGTTAGACACAGTCCCCTTGAATGTCACAAAGAAAATATATAGACCAGAAATACCTTTCCAAGACCTGATTTCAAACTTTGATTCCACAAACTCCAAATGACTGCTGGTATCCTCAACTGCAGTCTTTATTGAATAGTGCTTCAGGAGACAATTAGCAAGAACCTGGGATTGTTTTGACTGCGTGGAGAATTGGGTTGGGCAGTTTGGGATATAGCAAGGTCTCAGCAGTATGGTAAGTTTGGAAATGCCGAAGGTAAAGAGAAGAATGAATTCTGGACAATGACCCAACTCTCTCTTTCTGGGACATTCACAATGCCCTTCCTTTTTTGGCCCACTTACCATACCATTCATGGATCTCAGTTTTGTGCAAGCTTCTTATTCTTCAACTCAGCACTATAAAACTGAAAGCATCTGGGAGTTTCAAGGCAGGGTGATAGGAGAAACAGTCTCATGGCTCCCTCCCTCTCCCAGCCTCATAACCTTTTATTGCTTCACAGTTCATGGTCTCACTCT
Organism: Indri indri; assembly: GCA_004363605.1. Taxonomy (NCBI): domain Eukaryota; kingdom Metazoa; phylum Chordata; class Mammalia; order Primates; family Indriidae; genus Indri; species Indri indri. The sequence continues at coordinate 9,486 of RJWJ010028074.1, forward strand.
TTCCTCCACCTCCTACCACCATCCTTTTGTTCTCATAGGTCCTGTGGGACACTTAATCTGAAGAGGGATTCATGTTCCTTTCGAACAGCCACTGGACAAAGAAAGTCTCAACCAAATGCCTGGTTGGGAGTATCACTGCCCCCTTCAACATTCCCTCCTTCTGGCTCAATATGGAGCAATTTCAAGGCTCACACAGCTAAGGCTTGGGGGAGTTTCCTTTATTTCTGCTTCTCATCTGTTGTGCATTCCTCAGGAATGGTCTGAGGATGGGAGCCAGGTAGCAACAATGCAGTGAGTCTCTGAGACCAAAAAGATAATTGAAAAATCCCAGTAAGTCCATTCCCTTTGGCCTCGAGTTCACATATGGTCAGCACATTAGAGACCTTGTCCAAAAGATCAGCTTGGGACATGGGGTGGAGGTGATTTCTGTCATTAACACAGACTACCTTCCCCCACACCACTGGGTAATCAGGGCCGTGTGCACCTTAGGTCCATTGCAGGTTTGACCATGTCACTGGTTTTAACCCAACATGATACCCTTTCTTGAATGGTCCTCACCCTAGGAGATAAAGTAGCTGTCTTCATGAGTGATTGCTTCCAGACCCAATGAAGAGAAATTCATGTGTTTGAAATGCCTTCCATTCTTCTCCATTTCACCATAAAGTAGCCAGCTTAATTTTGCACAATAGTGTTTGATAACAACCATGTGTGTGTCTTCTGTATTTATATACTCAGGAAAGGACCTACTTGGTCAGTGTGAGATAATTTCACAAGAAAAATGGAACCAGATGTGACTTCCTTTTATTTGGCTATTCAAACGCAAGCAATCTAATTCCCAGGGTTGGTCTTAACTTGAGTTTTCAGTTACCTTGCAGAAGAGGATCCTTTCGTACTACAGTGTTTGCTTTTCTGAGGTACCTGACAAGCAGGAGTGGGCAAAAGATTTTAGGGAGTTTGTTCTCAGCTTAACACTTTCCAACATTTCCAGGCTTGGAGATTCAGCGGGGCAGACTGTTTCCTCTTTTGGAATAGAACATGTCTGTCCAGTAGTAGACATACTCACCTTTAATTAAACCATTCTTCCAGCTACCCAGAATACACACTTACCTTGGCTGTGGAACTCAAGGTCAAATAATGCTAAGGTGACGCATTCAAAACTCCAAAGCAAAGGAGTTGGGCAGGACTGACATTGGAGAAGGGCAGACTTTTCTCTCTTTTTATCTTGGTTGTTCTTTTTTTTTTTTTTTAATTTCCATTCTAAGTTGTGCTGGTAGGCCTGCCATGTACAGTAGTACAGTTTGTGCACTGCACAAAAGTGCTCAGCAAGGGAGCAATCGAGGGCTGAAATCCAGTCCATGCTACACTGTCAAGCATATACCCCAACATGGGGTACATCTGTTTAGAAGAAAAGGCACCTTTTTCCCCCACAAAGAGACTAACTACTTACCAAGTTGGCAACCCTGGGACTGCCTCTTCCTCTGGGAAGTGCATTTTTCTAAGACCAGCTTGGACGTGGGGTGTCCCATGTATGTGTATGATGTGAATATGTAAGTGCCAGAGAATATGTCATCTGCTCTTACCTGTGTATATTAATACTGTTCAGTGAACCACACTCCTGTATTCTGCCTTGTCTTTGCGAAGCCCCAAGGTAAAGGATCAGGAGAGGTTTTAGACTCAGGATAGCAGATATGTGGCACTTGTGCCATGACTCTTCCCTGGCAGACATGACTAATCAATCCTGGATTTTTTTTTCACACTGAGCCAAATTAGTCTTACAATCCTTCTCCACCCAGTGGAGCACTCTGCTCCATCTCTACCAATTGAACAGAGTAGGCATACAAGAGGGAACCTACCTGCCATCTGCCTCAGTTAGCTATTGCCACAATAATGCTGCATAACAAACTACCCCAAAACTCGGTGGCTGAAAACAAGAGTAATTTATCTTTGTTCTCCCATCTTTGGGGAGCTGGGGTTTGGCTGATCTGGGGTGACCAGGCTAGGAGTGCTGTGCTTCAGGCTGCCATCCAGCTGGGCTTGGCTCTGTGCTCTGGGTTGGGCTCAGGTCTGTTTGATATGTGCCCATTCTGGAACCCATGCTGAAAGGTCAGTAGCCAGCCAGAGGACATTCTTCTCATGTCAAGAGAAGAGACACAAGAGGGCAAGCCCAGCCACACAAAGACATTTTTAGTCTCTGCTGATGTCACATCCAGTAACATCTCATCGGCCAAGGCAAGTGACACAGCCAAGCCCCAGATCAAGGGGTGGGAGTTTTCCCTCCCATTGCAAGACCAAGGCAAGGGTGAAGAATTGTGAGCAAGCTTTGGAGCTGCCACACCGTCTGTGCTGTAGGCAAAGGCAGGAGTACTGTCGAACCACATTTGGTGTGATGTCCCCTACTTGGCTGGTCTTCCTTTAATATTATTAAACCCACCTTCCCTAGACAGCCAGTCAACCTCTTGGCCCAGGTAGGGAGATAACAGGGCGGGCTGAACTTCAGCACCCAGGAGAAGGGCCGGAGTGGGTCTTCATGTAGCCTGGCTGGTGGGTAATGGAAATTAAACTCAATCTGAAACAAGTGTTTACTCCAGGAAATGGGTATGTGTAAACAAGTGAAAGGGCCAGGTGGATTCAGGGAGCCTGGGCTTCAGGGTGTGTGATTTGGAAGAAACAAGAGAGTGAAGTAGCAAGAGCAGAAGTGATGGCTGTTCAGGACAGAGGTACCCAGACTGGAGTTAAGCTGAGCGTAGAAACTCTTGCGAACCACGTTCTGAGGGCTTTCGTTTTCACTCATCAAAAGCAAAGCATCCCTTCAGGCCACACTGTCTCATCACCATCATCAAAGGTTAATCCAAAAAATTACAGAGCCAAGGTCCTGCCCTCCAGGACTTTGCAATCTGAGATGGAAACACAAGCAGCAACTCCAAGGAGTAAACTATGAACAAAGAACCAAGATGGCATGATGCAGACAGGTGGTGAGGGAAGGTCCAAATGTTGATAAGGCAAAACAGGGGTCAATCCAGGCAGGCTCCCTGGAAGAAAGGGCATTCAGGAGCTCCTTATGGAAGGGAGGGCTGTCCAACCAGAACAATGGTGAAACTTAACAAAGGACATGGAAGTAGAGGTGGGGGATGGGGACAGAGGGAATTTATTGAAGCATAATAAGAGAGGACGGGATACAAAGGAGGGGTAGGCTGTATGAGAAGTCATAGGTCAGTTGCGTGCAGCTAATTGGTGGTTACAAGCTTCAAGTTAGGCTAAGGAGACTTTAGAAGGGCCAGAAGGATTTCCCTTTAAGAAAAGTTTGGGTGCCTTTTAAAAAAAAATTACAGTGGTCAGTGGAAAAAGAAAGAGGTGGTGGGAAGACTTGGGACCTCCCAATCAGACATCTAAGTAAAGGGACTTAGGAGTGGGGAGGTTACCAAGTCTGTATACTCCCCCACCCACACAGACACCAAACCAAATCTAACTTGCCTAACCTGCCTGCAGTTCTAATCATGTGGATCGGGCCCCTACCAGGCCAGGCTCTATGATAAGTACTTTACATATTACCATGAAACTATGAAGTAAGGACTGTTATTATCCCCTTCTACAGAAGAGGAAGCTGAGGCTTCATGCAGTTAAATTGCTTGTCCAAAGTCACGTGGTTAGAGAATGCTAGAGCTGGGAGTTGAACTCAAGCCATCTGAATTTAGACTCCACATCCTTAACCACTGTATAATACTGTTTCTAAGAGGCTTCACTTGCTTGAAAGACACAACAGACAGGGAGTTTACTTTAGTTAGGCCCAACCAGCAACTCTAGGATACGTTTACCAAGCAAGATGCCAAAACCTGGCTCTGAAGTTTTCAGCCATTCAGAAAATTGACGTGGCATCATTTTCCACATTGTACAGGAGAGCACATTTCCTGAAGTATCCAAGACCCTTGGAATATTCTTTTATCAAATGGGTCCCAGGTTTTTCCCTCCATGCTGCAAAGTCCTGGTGTTTTTTTCTTTTGGAGAGAAGTAAAGTGTTAGTGACAGCCAAGGGGAGCCTGAGAGAAATACACTCTTCCCTTTCAAGCCAGGTTAAAGCAGGGTCTGGTTTGTAGGCAGGTGAGTCATTGACTTTCTTCTCTTCTCCAGAGAGCACTGCCATAGTTACATGGATAAAAGCCAAGGAATAAAGACAGAATTGAATGGTCCAGGTTGAAAGGAAACTTCTGAAACTAGTTAGAAAACCCCAGTTAGGGGTTGGTTTGCAGTGTGAAATGTCTGGATCCAAGCAAGATGCCCAATATTGTTTAGTTGGGGTTGAGAGGGAGGGGGAGAAGTTACATAATTACCATTCCTTCTAAAAGCCAAAAGGACTCCACTTTCTTTTGTCTTCCTTTGTGTTTCTTGCAGCCTGTATCCACTGTTCTGCAAGTCTGACTTTGAGCCTGGATTTTTCTAAAGGCATTTAGGGTTTTTGCTTCTATGATGACAACCTCCACATAACCCACACTCAAATTTCATTGATGCCAGGGCTCCGGTCTTGAAAAGAACTATCTCAAAGTCATCAGAAAGGGCCTAATAACATGAGGACAGGTTGATAGAATGGAAGCCACAATACCTAGATGCATGGCAAAGCATATCCTGTTCTGGACCCTGGAGAATATTCTTGGAAGAATCATCTTCCAGTAGAGATAAGTCAAGAGGTTATCACCTCCACTTTCAGGGGAGGTAATTCATCTTTGGTAAAAAGAAAGAAGAGAAAAATTGTGAGATTGCAAAATAAGAAACATTAATTCACATCCACAAATACTCTTTGAGTGGTTATAATGTGCCAGTAAGTGTGCTAAATAATGCAAAGAACCAAATTCATTTTAGCTACTTTTTGTGAGACCCTCAAGAAACAATTTTAGCAAAAAGAAAGAAAATAAATGGGAAAACTGGGTTCCCTTTCCAGGCCAAAGGACCAAAGATTTTGAATGTGATCAGTTAAGAGAAAGAGAATTCTATGTATAAAAACTTGTGATGGTTGATGCAAGCATCCCTGTAGCCCCATGCGACCTCTGGAATAGGCTGGAAAAGTCAAGATAAAGATCATTCAGACCCACCATCAAAAGAGCACAGCCTAGGAGATGATTTTCAACATAGGGATGGGGATCAGTTGGGTTGAACCACCCACGCTTCTCCACTCAATTTGTCTTATGATAAAGAGCAGATATTTGTAGGATGGATGATCAAGTTTAAAGATTTAGTCTGAGCAAAACTATGTGGTCTAAGTGGGCTTCATCCCCAGGATGCAAGGATGGTTCAACATACATAAGTCAATAAATGTGATTCACCACATAAACAGAAACAAAAGCAAAGACCATAGGATCATCTCAATAGATGCAGAAAGAGCATTTAACAAAATTTAGCACTCTTTCATGATCAAAACCCTCAACAAACTAGGCATAGAAGGAACATATCTCAAAATTATAAAGCCATATATGACAAACCTACAGCCAGCATCATACTGAATAGGGAAAAGTTGAAAGCATTCCCACTAAGAATTGGAGCAAGACAAGGATGCCCACTGTCACCACTTCTATTCATCATAGTGCTGGAAGTCCTAGCCAGAGCAATCAGGCAAGAGAAAGAAATTAAGGGTATCCAAATTGGGAAAGAGGAAGTCAAACTATCACTTTGTGTTGATGATATGATCTTATATCTAGAAAACCCCAAAGACTCCACTGAGACTCCTGGAATTGATAAATAAATTCAGCAAAGTCTCAGGTTACAAAATCAATGTACACAAATCAGTGGCATTCCTATACACCAATGACAGTAAAGCTGAGAGTCAAATCAAAGACTCAATACCATTCACAATAGCTACAAAGAAAATAAAATGGCTAGAAATATACTTAACCAAGGAGATGACATATCTCTACAAAGAGAACTACGAAACACTGAAGGAAGAAATTGCAGATGATACAAACCAATGGAAAAACATATCATGCTCATGGATCAGTAGAATCAACATTGTTAAAATGTCCAGACTACCCAAAGTGATTTACAGATTCAATGCAATACCCATCAAAATACCAAAGTCATATTTCATAGATCTAGAAAAAATAATGCTACACTTTGAAACCAGAAAAGAGCTCAAATAGCCAAAGCAATCTTAAGCAAAAGGAACAAATCTAGAGGCTTCACATTACCAGACTTCAAATTATACTACAAGGCTATAGTAACCAAAGCAGCATGGTATTGGCATGAAAATACAGACATAGACCAGTGGAACAGAACAGAAAACCCAGACATAAAACCATACAGCCAACTGATCTTTGACAAAACAGACAACAATATACACTGGGGAAAAGAATTCCTATTCAATGAATGGTGCTGGGACAACTGAATAGCCACATGCAGAGGAATGAAACAGTATCCGTACCTCTCACCACTCACAAAAATTAATTGAAGATGGATAATAGAAATGTAAGACATGAAACCATAAGAACTCTAGAAGAAAATGTTGGAAAAACTCTTCTAGATATTGGTCTAGGCAAAGAATTTACGAAGAAAACCCCAGTGGTGATCACAGTAACAACAAAAATAAATAAATGGGACCTGATTAAATTAAAAATTAAATTTCTTGGATCACAGCCAAGAAAATAATCAACAGAGCAAATAGGCAAGCTAAGGAATGGGAGAAAATATTTACAAGCTCTACATCCAATATAGGGCTAATAACCAGAATCTGCAAAGAACTCAAGCAAATCATCAAAAAAAAAAAAACCCATCAAAAAGTAGGCAAAAGACATGAACAGAAGCTTTTCAAAAGAAGATAGATAAATGGCCAATAAACATGAAAAAATGCTTGATATCACTAATCATCAGGGAAATGTAAATTAAAACCACAATGAGATATCACCTTTCCCCAGTTAGAATAGCTTTTATTAAAAAGTCCAAAGACAATAGATGCTGGCATGGATGCAGAGTTTATACAATGTTGTTGGGACTGCAAATTATTACAACCTCTATGAAAAACAGTATGGAGATTCTTCAAAGAGCTAAAAGTAGACCTACCATTAGATCTAGCAATCCCGGTATTGGATATTTACCCAAAGGAAAAGAAGACTTTTCATCAAAAAGACACCTGCACTCAAATGTTTACTGCAGCACAATTCACAATTGCAAAGATGTGGAATCAACACGAATGTCCATCAATTCATGAGCAGCTTAACACAATGTGCTATATGTATACCATGGAATACTACTCGACCATTAAGGACGACTTAATGCCTTTGCAACAATATGGATGGAACTCGAGACCATTATCCTAAGTGAAGTATCTAAATAATGGAAAAACAAACACACATGTACTCACTATTAAATTGGAACTAACTGATGAACGCACATGTGCATAGAGGGAAGTATAACTCAATGAAAATCAAACATCGGGGACGGGGAAGGAGAGGATGGGCGAAAACCCACCTAACAAGTACAATGAACGCTATCTGGGTGACAGGCACACCTATAAACCTGACTCAAGTTTTACAAAAGCAATCCATGTAACCAAAGACATTTGTATCCCTGTAATACTTTGGGGGAAAAAAACCCAAAAAACTATCTGGTCCATTTGGCCCAAGGCAACCTCTCAATCTTGGCCTCATTAACGCTGTTCTCACTTGTTAACCAGTTCATGCTCTAGTTAGTTCACTGCCTTTTTTCTTCTAGGTTTCTTACCACATGAAAGAATTTTCACCTCCAGTTCTTTCTCATTAAACCCCATCATGATTACCTTTTGGAAAATAACTCCTCTTCAGCCCTTACTGAGCTGGAGAGACTCGGAGATTGTACTCAGTCACAAAGGTCTTTGGGCTCAACTTTCAAGACCACTTCACAGGTCAAGCCAAGTTTTGAGGACCAATAAAAATTGAACATGTGCAGCCAAATGTATGAGGGTGAGGACTTGGGGACACACAAGAGACTCCTCAGGGCCATCCGCCTGGTATGGAAGGGAAGCATCTGTGCTCTGCAGATGGAGGGTCCACTTCTCAAGCACAGCAATATTGTTTTTGCACTTTTAACCTGTAGCAAAGGCTAACAGCCTTTCTTCCCTACTTTCTCAGGAATGGGACCCTCCCCCACCTCTTTCAAGTTGGGTATACAGCCTGAAGCCTGCATTTACCATCCTTCCTCGCAGGTGACTAAGCACTAGCCAACAAGGTGTTAGGAAGATGGATATACAAATGCTGGGAACATCCTCAAAGGAAGGGGTGTGCTATTATCCTCTCTCTTTTCTCCTTCATGCTAGCTAGAATGCAGACATGATGGACAGAACTACAGCAACACTTTTAGTTCATGGGGACACGGGTCATACCCTAGGTCAGTGGTCCTCAAATTTTTTGGTCTTAGGACCCCCTTGCTAAGGTCTGACAATCTTTCAGGAAGGCACTCCTCTTTCTCTCTTGTCAGTTTTTAAGTTATCATTTTCACTTTAGCCTACACAATGAGGGAGGGAAGCCACACGTGAAAAGTCTGAGCCACAGGGTTCATCTTGATGTGTAAGTGAAGCACGCTCTAAAAATTGTTCCCGAATATGAAAGCACAAAGCAGGACCCAGTCAACACTGATCTTCCCAATGCCCCGTAAGATGAGTGCTATTATCCCCATTCTGTGGATGAGAAAGCCAAAACGTGAAGGAGCTTGCCAATTATGATCCCGTGCTTTGCATTTTCAAAGCATCCCTGTGCGTTAATTAGCGCATCCTTTCTATACGCCTATGAGGTAGATAAGCGTACTTTGTTCTCCCATCCAAGCATCCCTACCTTCTTTATGGATCCTGAACTCATTGATATTCTTCCAACAGCCCCTGAAGCTTGTCTTGTCTGTGGAAGAGAGAGGAATAGGTATGTTGGGGAGGGAAAGGGCTCCCTCAGGTTAAAAGGGAATGGATGAGTTTGAGTCATCTCTAAAGGAAGAGCACAAGATTGTTAAACACCAGCCTGTTGTCCAAATCATCAGAATGGTCAGCTGGGACCCTCTTTCCCCACTCCTACCGTGAACTCCTCTCTCGGAGTGTGACCCTGGTTATGCTCAGGTTAGAATCTAATGCAGCTATCTCCTCCAGGGCGTGTCTCACTTACAGATCCCTGAAATGTTGCTACAAGGCCCAGTAAGCCTCCAGCTTCGTCCTATATCCCCATGGAAGCACCAACTCCCACCCCCACTTTTTTTTTTTTTTTTTTTTTTTTTTTGAGACAGGGTCTTGCTCTGTCTCCCAGGCCGGAGTGCAGTGGCCCAATCACAGCTCACTGAATTTTACTTACTCGAACATTGCTCTAATTAGCGATTCATTTAGATTAACAACTAAGCTATCCTTCTTCTTCCTAGTTGTTGATTTTATTTAAAAGTTACGATATATATGAAAATATTCCAAGTACATGTTTTTAAAAGCTAAAAAGTAAGAAAAGTGTTGTAATGAAAAGTAATAGTCCCCACCCTACTGGCCAAATTTCTAGAGGCTAAAGTTCTCAGCAACTCAGTCTTTCCCCTGGTATTTATCTCCATATTTCTAAACAATGTGTGTATAGTGAGATTTCTTTTTTTTTTTTTTGAGACAGAGTCTTGCTCTGTTGCCCCAGCTAGAGTGCAGTGGCATCATCGTAGCTCACTGCAACCTCAAACTCCTGGGCTCAAGTGATCCTCCTGCCTCAGCCTACCGAGTAGCTGGGACTACAGGCGTGCACCACCACGCTTGGCTAATTTTTCTATTTTTTGTAGAGATGGGGTCTTGCTCTTGCTCAGGCTGGTCTCAAACTCCTGGCCTCAAGTGATCCTCCTGCCTTGGCCTCCCAAAGTGCTAGGATTACAGGCGTGAGCCACTGCACCTGGCTGCCCAGACCACCCTTTTTAAAGAAGTGCTAAGGCCATTCAATGGACCCTTCAACCTCTTAGAAGGTTTTTAATAGGCCTGAAATAGAGTAGGAGGAAGAAGAACTCTCAAGCTATTTATACTCCTCTAATGGCTACTGGTGGTTGGGAAAATGACTGCCAAAAAAATCCAGTGGCGGATCGTACTACAAAAGATGATGTGGCACTTACAGTGCGCAACATACTGCCATGGGGCATGCTCACGTGTTATCATCCTTGTGTGCAATTTAATTTCGCAGTACTGGGGGAAAGAAATGGAAATAGGGCAGCATTTTGGGAGGGAGGCAGGCATGGTATAAGTCTATAAGTAATGAAATAGTCAAGTTAAAGATATCAAAATTGGTCACATTACAAGGCAAAATGAATAAAGTAGGTTAACATAACTTTTCAGAATAATGAAACTTTTTTTGATGAATATTGATTTTCCCCCCCATATCTCTAGTCCACAGATAATTTCAGTAAGGCAAGAATGTGTGTATGATTAAAGAATGAGCAAAGAGAAATATGATATTACAGCTTACGATAATACAAAGAATTTACTCATTTTCAATGCGTCATACAAATAACGCTATTTTTTTTTTTTTTTTTTGAGACAGAGTCTCACTCTGTTGCCCAGGCTAGAGTGAGTGCTGGGGCATCAGCCTAGCTCACAGCAACCTCAAACTCCTGGGCTCAAGCAATCCTTCTGCCTCAGCCTCCCGAGTAGCTGGGACTACAGATATGCGCCACCATGCCCGGCTAATTTTTTCTATATAAATTTTTAGTTGTCCAAGTAATTTCTTTCTATTTTTAGTAGAGACGGGGTCTCACTCTTGCTCAGGCTGGTCTCGCACTCCTCAGCTCAAACGATCCACCTGCCTCAGCCTCCCAGAGTGCTAGGATTACAGGCGTGAACCACCGCGCCCGGCCAAATGACGCTATTCTTGATCACACTTTTTTTCCTTCCTTACTAAAGAATTATTCATAGGCAAAATAAAAAATAGATATCACTATCAAAATCACAACTCCCAAGCACTATAATAATCACAATTGCCACAACTGCCAACCAGTATTTGTAGTTCATGACTGGCTTGGCACTTTCATAGAGCTAACTTGGGACTCCACCCCAATCCATGGATTAAGATGGAGACCAAGATGATGAACTCCTGTTCCTTTCCAATTACTACTACCTCCGTCATCAACATTAAGCATCCATTCTATTATAAGTAACAAGGTAACCTGTGACACTGAAGTAAGAATTAGGCCTCTTGAGAATGCCTATGCTAGACCAAGGCACTCCAAGTGTGGTCCACAAACTGATGCTGGTCCACAGATGGATTTGGCTTTGCTGCGACATCTTGGATGACCACACATACATGATCAGTGGACTTGTCTCATTGAAGAGCGTATAGGCAGCCTCCGGAGCTGTCCAGCTCCCCTGGTGAGTCACGTTGCTGATAGCTACATACTGGTCTTGTGCAGCAGGACCATATATTGGTCTGCAAGGGACTGGAAATGAACTCAAAACAAAATAAAAAGACAATAAAAACCAAAAAAAGCTGCAGAGAGTTTGAGAAGCACCACTGTAGCTCATGTAGTCATGGGAGCAGTCCTAGATATTTATTTTCTGTAGAGGTGAGTATCTCACTGCTGGGCAGCGTTGAGAACAGAGATTTGAATTCCAAATAAGTAGGAGAGCCGCCTGGGTGAACATGTCCTTCCAAGCTGAGAAGCAGGCATTTGGAAGAGAATTGAAGTTGGTTTGGAGGGGAAAGACCTACCCCTAACAGCTTTGTTCGCCTAGTATCACAAGTATCAAAAGTCCTTCATGATGATATGAATGTGGTGGTTTGGGCTGCACACAAGAATAGTTCTTCCCAATCCCCAGCCCAGTTCATGAATCTCCTTGATAATTTCCTACGTTTAAATGTGTGTAGGTGAGTTTGTGCCAACATGGCCATTCAGGGGACAAGCCACAAAAGGGTCTTCAGAAACTTTCAGTGGCTGGCGGTAGGATACCCAGTGCCATTTTCCACACCCCCAGCCCATCTCCCTTTCTCACCCCTGGGTCTTCTAATAGCCAAGTTGGAATCAAACACTCCAGAGAAAAATATTCTAAGCCACAGTCCAAGAACAGTCTGTCCATAATTGAGAAAAGATTTTTCATCCTTAAACGGACAACCCAACACATGTTAAGTGCATGGAGAACCAAACAAAAAAAAAAAACCGAAAAACAAAAAACAGCTGAGCATGTGAAACATTTCATTTTCAAAAATATGCCGATTTCGAAGAAAATGTTCCTGCTGTGGGTATCTTAAGTTTTT
>RJWJ010028075.1:0-21658 GCA_004363605.1 Indri indri
GTAATATTCTTGATGAATTGTCACTGAGTGGAACCTCTAAGCCTTGTTAGTGATCACCCGCTTCTATCAGCATGGTTGCTCAGGGCAACTCCCAGTGGAGGTGGAGCAAGCAGGTGATCACCTCCGGTGTGATTTGAGAGTGTCACATTCCTTCCAGAAAGCTCCTATTAAAATAATTAAATTACCTGGGCAGAGGGGAGGAGAGGAGAACGGCAGCATTCAGCTGGCAAACCGGCAGGGAATAATTCACAAGGTTACCTAGACGTCACTGTTCTGGGAAGGGAAGCTGCAGGGTCCTGAGGACATGGGGACAAGGAGAGCATTTGTTAATAGGGGCAAGATGAGGGGCAGGGGAGAGGGGCAGGGGAAGGATGAGAGGGAAATGGAAAAGAAAGGGCGGCACTATCTGAGAGGGTCTGCGCAAGAAATATTACATTGTGCACGGGAAAGGGAGAGTGAATCCTGAGTTTTTAAAAATCAGATCAATCTGGATTCAAATCGTGGCTCAGCTGTGATCTGTGTGACCCCCTTGGGACCCATCTCAGGAAGTTTATTTTCCTCATGGGTCCCGGTGATCCTGAGGATCACATGCGGTCATGTGTGTAAAGCTCACATCCCAGGAGGCACTTATGTACGTGATTGTTGCCGAAGGTCGACCACCCTTCCTGCCAGAGGAAAGAGGAAACAAGGTCCCAGCAAAGGCCAGTTGTACTCACAGTGTGCATGGGTGTAGGTCTTCGTGCCTCCCAGAACACTCTTCTGCAGACCATGATTGCCCTGGTTGCAACAACCTTAAGAAGTAGAAAGTCTCTGGCAGTGCCCCTGCTCATAGAGAGGGGTAGGGAGGTTACATGACCATGCGAAGACTCCATTGAGCTGGGTGGTCACCTGGAGCAGAACTTTTGAGTCTGCTGAGCCCTGAACCTGGGCTGGGTTCTAAAAGGCTCTGCTGATATCCCATGCCCTACCTTTAAGCCTGGAATGTTTCGTGCAGTTAATTAGTTGGGCAGAGAATAACGTACATACTTTTGAAAGACACTGATTATGCATAGCTAATTAGGCACTTGTCTGGGTGCGCAGCGTCTGCTCTGCATTGTGAAAGGCAGAGTCTGCAGCCTTTGTAGGAAATGAGCATTTGACACTGCTGTTTTCCTGCTGTGCCAAGCCAGCCAGAAGGAACTTTGCCAGGTTCTTGAGGACTTCTGGGCCCAGAGCTTAGCTGATGCAGACACAGTAACCCGAAGTGCTCTGAGGAGGTTGTGTGCAGATTAATTTAGGTTCATGTTGGCATGAACTGAGCTTCCCATGATGGGTGTGCCATGAAATCAAGCACCAGGTACTTGCAAGGCAGGAGTGAAAAAACAAAAAGGTGTCCCAGTCAGGGAGCAACCTCATCAATTCCTACCACCCTGTAAGTACAACTAACCCCACCATTTATGGAACAATTACTGTGTGCTAGGCACTGTGCTGGGTGTTTTTCATTCATGGTCTCTTTGAATTATCACAGCAACTCTATAAGAAACTATTTTTATTACCCCAATTTGCAGATGAGGAAACCAAAGCTCTGGGCGAGGTTGAATAACTATCTAAGGCATGTAACAGTAAGTGTGGAGGCATCATTTGAACCCTGGGATTTCCGTCCGATCAAGTACTTGCTGGTTACACCTGCACTACATTATCTGTCCCAAACCAATCTGATAAAATGACCCAGATCACAATATTGATTGGCAAAAAGGGGAAACTATTTTATGGCATGGGTACCTTTTTGGATAGGGTGGACCGTGTCCACGGAAGAGGCCAGGTCGATGCCCACTCACTGCACCAAGGCTGCCTTGCAAACAGCTCAGGTCACACTGTGTCCCCCTCTCCAAACCCCTCTCACCAAGTGAACACCCAGGAAAAGTTCACAAAATTCCTCATTATTTTCATCACTCTGTCCAGGGTCCTCAAAGGAGTGGGCTGAGCATTGTGATGGGGTCACGGTAAGGAAGAAAGTTGCACCTGGGATAATAATATTATGAGTTACTAATTATAGAGCACTTACTATGCACCAGGCATTGTGCTAAGTGCTTTCTATGTCGTACATAATCCTCAGAACAACCCCATGAAGTGGGTACGATAACAGCCATCGATCTATAGAAAACCTGAGACACAGAGAGTTGGAGTAACCTGCCTGAAGTCGCACAGGAAATGCTGTAGCTGTGATTCAAACCCAGGTCAATTTGCAACCAAGCCCAGCCTCTCAATCCCGATGCTCTGCTACCACCACTCTAGGCAACAAATAATTGTGGTTGAATTGATTTGGAGATTAATTATCACCACCACCATTCTCTCTCCAATAATGTGGAGAATCTGTGGGCTCCAGGTCACCAGCATGGCTCAATTAGAGCCTGTCTGAGAGATCACACCCTGGGGGAGGCTGGACAGAGCCATCCCAGCAGCCCCACCAGAACTATCAGATCCTGTGATCCAGTCTACTTGCAGTAAGCAGGGCAGTTTCAGACCATCTGGAAAGCCGTGCTGGCAATTCTTAGGAAATCTTCGGTAGCTCTCTGAACTCTAGGAAGCTCCAAGCTGTCCCTACCACCTTACAGTCCTTTCGCTGAGACCAAATAGCAAGGAGCTGGGAGCCAGGGTGACGCATACCCCTCGGACCCCCCGCCTTCGGCAATCCCTGCTGAGCGCTCCTTGCTCATCCTGCCATAAAGAAGCCTCTCTCTTTCCACTTGACCTTGCCTTGGTTCAGTCTTTCCCGCAAGATTCCCTTCCTTTAGCTGTATCCTGAGATAATAAAATGGGAAACATAGAAATTCAATCAAAGGGAAGGCTTCCTTTACCCCCGCAGGTCCCAGAAGTATTTAATAAGTTGCATGGAGACATAAAAATAGATCATGAGATAGTTGATAAGAATAAAATTTCTTGCCAAGAGAGCCCTTATGCAAAAGGAGGACTAGCAAAAAAGAAAAGAGAGAGAGAGAATCTCAGTAGTGTTGATGGTAGGTGAAAGAAGTTTTTGCTCTTTTGGAGAAAAGAAGAACAAAGGATTTCCAGGACGAAAAGAAGCTGCACACCAACAGAAGAAACAATGAGTTCTGGAAACAGGGAGGGGGATTGCAGGGGTAGCAGGAGAGTTCCAGGAGAGATCCACGTCCCATGGCAGCCTTGGAAGTAATTACGGCTCCTAGAAAAATCAATCAGCAAGCTTTCACTGAGCGCAGGGACACAATGGCAATGTGAAACCAGGGGACCAGGCCCATTTGCAAGGAGAGTGCAGTGTACTGGGGAGATAAAAATAGCACACTTGAAACAATTAGAGAGCAATTAATGCCAAACCGTCTGGTTCTGACTCAAGTACAATAGGACTCCTGAGCGTGGAGAAAGCCTGGGGAGCTGGAATAGTCGTCCAGGCAGTGGCGGGAAAGACTTCCTGGGTCCCCAAGGTCTCGGGCATCAAATACTTGGAGGGAAAGGGTCTGTTCCTGGAGGATGTTCTGCTTGTGCAATGCACGAAACTCAAACTAGCCACAGTCTCGCCCTTCCAGAAGTTTCCAATTAAAAAGCAAAGCACAGCACTTGACCTGTGACAGCTTTGCTGAATAAATGAATGAAAGAGCAATAATTGAAGTCTTAGGACTTTTTAGGGGTAACTGAAGAAGCAGGAGGGCAGGAATAGCACGGTCGCAGAAATATTTCTTGGTCTACTAGATCCTTTTTGAGATCAGGACTATGTCTTTGTTCCATATTTATTAAGTCCCCATCATATAAAAAGTACTGTGCTGTCCCTGGAGATGGGAAGTCTGGAGAGGAATCAGACATAGTCTATGAGCTTCAGAACAGCTCATAGCAGTGCTTCTTTTGGAACTTAGAGTCTAATTATTGACACTATGCCTTAAGTGACTACATATCCTTTCCCTAAGCACCCACCTAGGAAGTCAATCATTAATTCTGTAGATAGTTTCTACTATGTGCTAGGTAACATGATAGGCACTGGAGATAAGCATTGAAAGACAGTGTTTTCCTCTAAAAAGAGTTTACTGCCAAGTGGGGAGATGGCGACATATTTAGCACAGTACATAGTTGCTCTCACAGCATGATGTGCAAAGTGTGGGGAGAGTTTAAGAAAAAGATCACCTAAGCTGTTGGGAGGAGTGAAGGCCAACTTCACAGAGGAATAAGCATTTGAGTGGATTCTGCCATGGGCTCTGTCAGGGTCATGGTGCAGTAAGTGGAAATAATATGTAGGCAGGCGGAATGGAATGTGCAAAATCTGGAAGCACAAGAAGATATGGCAACATGTTCTGAGAGCTATAAAGAATTGAGTAGGAAAAAAAAAAAGGCCAGGCACAGTGGCTGATACCTGTAATCCCAGCACTTTGGAGGCAGAGGCAGGAGGATCGCTTCAGGCCAAGAGTTCGAGACCAGCCTGGGCAACATAGCGAGACCCCCTCTCTACAACAAAATAGAGAAATTAGCCAGGCGTGGTGGTGCAAGCCTGTCCCAGCTACTTGGCCGGCTGAGGCAGGAGGATCACTTAGATTATAGCTCTCTTCTGAGAACTTATCGAGTATTAGAGACAACCACTTCTGCCTGCCTGGAAATGCTGCTGTCTCAGTCGACAACTCTGTTTCTAAAGCTCTCCTTATACTGATCAACTATTCTCACCTTTCGGTGCAGTGGAAAGGAAGGTTGATGGGCCCTGCTGTTCCCCCAGCAGGCTTCCTCACCAGGAACCTGGGGGGAGGTCAGGAGGGCTGGGCAGGTACTGTGAGCGCTTTGGAGGACCAGACCCAGCGGCTCCCTTGAAATGCCCCCTTCACTGGCTACTAAAAGGGCCCTGCAGATTCCAAAGGCAGGCATGCTGCAAACTGAGTTAGAAAAACCTCACTTTTATGGTTTTATAAATATTTTTCTTATTTTCTATATCACAAGTCATCAAGCAGGAACCTCCCTGCTGCATCCTCTGCACAGTTGTCAGATGTCGTACCCTAAAATATAGAATGATCAGGTTGCTCACCCACCGAAAAGCCTTTAGCATCTCCCCATTGCCTACAAGACAGAGTTTAAAACCCGTAGGCTGTCAAGCAAGGCATCTTGCCTTCAGGTGGCACCCTGCTTTTCCAGCTCCTCTGCCCTTTGTCCTCTGTTCCGTGTGGCCTACATCTTTTCCTGAACAAGCCACTTGCATCCTCACCTCTGTACCCTGGCTTCACTTGCCCCAGCCCACAAGATGCTCTTCCCAACCTTTCCACCAGACAAGCCCAGGGAGCCCCATGTGGGACTCTCTTCTTGCATAATGGCCCCAGGCTTTCTTCTCCCGTTCCCAGATGACTCTTCCTCAGCCCTGGCAGAAGGATTCACTGTTCCTCTGTGCTCTGCCACAGTTTTGTTCTTTGCTACACAAAAAGCCGTCATCATTCAAACACCATATTTAGATGCTAGTGTGTCTGTTTCCCTGGGCTTGGTGAGTTGCTATGTGAGAACTGCCATTGTATAGCTGTGACATCGGAGGTATGTAGTTCGACCTGTGGAGTTAGTCATTTCTGTAATAATGAATTAGGTTTTTCTAGGGCTTTATTGGCTCTGGTTATAGAGAAAAGACCATTGGTATTGGTGTTATACAGACACCAACTCATCACTTAATGTTTGACTTCGTCTCTCAGCCCCAGTTTCCTTATCTGTAAAGTGGGAATGATAATGACAACCTCAGAGGGTTGTAATGGGGATTAAATGCAATAATAAATGCAAAGACTCCAGTCTGCTATTTGGCATATGGTAGGTTATGCCAAGAAAATGTTAGTTTTGGCTCCCTTTTCATCTTGTAGCTCTCAATTTTTATGCTTGAAAAGCTGTTTAATAACATTCTTTCATTCCTGGGGCGGGAGGATTGCTTGAGCCCAGGACTTTGAGGCTGTAGTGAGCTATGATTGCACCACTGTACTCCAGCCTGGGTGACAGAATGAGATCTTGTCTCTAAATAAATAAATAAAGTAAAATAGAATAAAATAAAATCCCTGCCCTTAACTGCTACATCATTGTAACACTCCCTGGCACCTTCCCGTTGCCGTTTGGCTTGCCATGGAGGGGTCGGAGGCAGCGCTCAGGGCAGTTCACGGGCTGTGAGTTGGGCTGTCTGTGGTGACTCCTTGGCGTTTGTGCTTGAGCACCGTGAGTGTCAGCACCACCAGCCCCAGCCAGAATGTTTCCTGAGAGGCAGGGAGACCCCAGGCTTCTTTATGCCTCCTTTTTTGAAGTGCAAGCACTTGTATCAATACAGTCTTGTCCCAGGGCTCAAACGCCAGCAGCAGATGTGTGACCAGGTGATTGGTCTCAGAAATAAAGAAGTCTGAATGAGGACAGGACTTCCCAAGAGCGAGTGGCAGTGGCATTCAGGGAGGGGGTGTGCCATGCCGGAGCTCCCTGACGAGGCTTCCTTTGACTCCCGCCAACGATGGAGAACATTTAGTTCCCAGAACTCCTGCCAAATATCACACTTGGGGTTTGGCCCAGTTTCACCGACATCCTTCTCCAGGGGCCCCGCTGACAGTTTTCTTTCCTTGCCGCTGTCCCCAAAACCGTGCCACAGTGGCCCTCTGGCTCCTGCTGTCTCTTCTTCACAATGCCTGGCTTTCTGGAAGCTGTCGCCATTCCCTCCTCTTCTCCCCTCCCTTCCCTTCTTTCAGCCCCTCAGCCCCTCCAAGCAGTTCACGTCCCAGGAATGCTGTGCCCAGGTTTGTTCTCTGTGGTGTTTTCTTCCCCAGACCTTCCGTGGCTGCCTCCCCTGCCCTGTCAGTCCTGAACTCCAGTGTTCCTCCTCCAAGAGGCTTGCCCTGACCCACCAGCTGGGCAGCCCCTCACCCTGCTTAGTACCACGTTACCCTATTTCATTCTATCTAGGCACTTCAGATTCCTAAAATTACCTTCTTTACGTATTTATTATGGCTCTCGCCCAGTGGAATGTTAGATTTCTAAGGGCATGGCTCTGTCTTGTCTGGTGCTGTATTCCTAGTTACTCGAGCATGTGATGGGTGCTCTGTACATATCTGCTAACTAACCAAATGACTGATGCAATGACCAACAGGCCAGAGGTCCACACACATAGGAAAAGAAAGAGGGTGATAGCGAGAGCTATCATTTATTGAGGTAAGGCTGTATAGGCATTGTGCATTATCTCATTCAGTTTGCCCAAAAACCTTATTATTATTCCCATTTAACAGATGAGAAAACTGAGGGTTAGAAAGATTAAAAAAAAAAACTTGCCTAAGAAGTATTGCTGCCTTAATATCCTGTGTGGTGGAGCCAACCCAATCTTGGGACTCTGTCATCAAAGTCAAATGTGTTTAACCACTTTGTTCAAGGAATCACTAAGTGCATGAAAATACC
The DNA here is from genome assembly GCA_004363605.1 of Indri indri. Taxonomy (NCBI): domain Eukaryota; kingdom Metazoa; phylum Chordata; class Mammalia; order Primates; family Indriidae; genus Indri; species Indri indri. Next base: position 7,381 of record RJWJ010028075.1, read on the forward strand.
CAGTGGCAGGAGATTCAAGAAATAGCAGGGTAGGACTATAACAAGCGTTGGCGAGGATATGAAGAAACCGACACCCTTGTGTATAGCTGGTGGGAATGTACAATAGCGCAGCCACATTGGTAAACAGTTTGGCAGTTCCTCAAAAGTTAAACATACCGTATGGCCCAGCAATTCCAATCCTGGGTGTATAGCCATAAATGACTGAAAACATATTCATAAAAAACTGTACTCAAATGTGCATAACAGCATTATTTATAATAGCCCCAAACTGGAAACAACCCAATGTCCTTCAGCTGATGAATGGATAAGCAAAGTGTGGTCTAGCCACACAATGGAATATTGTTCAGCCATAAAGAGAAATGAAGTACTGATTCATGCTACAACATGAATGCCCTTTGAAAACATTATGCTAAGTGAAAGAAACCAGATGAAAAAGGACAAATATCATATGATTCCATTTTTATGAAATGTCCAGAATAGGCAGATCCACAGAGACAGAAAGTAGATTAATGATTGTCAGGGGCTGGAAGGAGGTGAAATGGAGCGTGACTGCTCATGGGTGTAGGGTTTGTTTTTGGGGTGATGGAAATGTTCTGGAATTAGACAGTGGTGGTAGTTGCACAGTCTACCAAATATACTAAATGGCTGAACTATACACTTCACAGTGGTTAAAATGGTGAATCTTATGTTATTTGAATTGTATCTCAGAAGCAAATAAATACTACAATTATCTGCCTGTGGATAGGGCAGTCTGGGGAGTGCAGGTGTTGCAACTGGTCAGGTAAGTAGTGAATGCCAAGGGCCCAGAGGAGCTCTCTGAGGCCCGGATCATACTGCAAGGCTGAGTGTTCCAGGACTTGGCCTCCAGGGATTGGTGCAGCTGAGCCTGCTCCACTGCATCCTCACGCAGAATTGGTCAGGCAAAGCACTTTTCGGAGCTGAGCATGCAGGAAATGCAGGGGTAGGGCTGGGGACTTAGAGAGGGTAGCACACGGAGACCCTAAATTCTTCCCATGGCAAAGCTTTGTGTCCTATTGCAGTGCAAATGCCACCGAAAGGTTAAATAATAGATCCCAAATCACACAGCTAGAAAATGAAGAAACCCTTATTAAAGCCAGGTTTTCCTGACTCTGATGTCCTTGCTTTCAACTCCATTGGTGACAGACAATCTAACACTGTGGTTAAGAGCACGGGCTGTGGAACAAGACCCTGAGTTCAAATCTGACCACTGTATGACCTTGGATCAATTGCCTAGCTCCGCTGCGCTCAGTTCTCTTCTCTGTAAAATGTCAATGGAAATGATTTAGCCTGTCTCATAGGTTGTGGTGAGGATTCAATGACTCAATACCTGTGAAGCATTTAGAACAATGCTCAGAACACAGTAAGAGCTGACCGTTATTGGTAGTAAGCTCTACCGCAGCCAGAGAGACCAGGCGTTCCCATACAAATGTGGTCGACATCACAGTTTTGTCTAGCACCATCTCTGTTTTCTGTTTCTGCATATCATGTCCTGGAAAGACTTGTCCCTGTTTATGTATCTCTCCAGGGGTCAAACTGAATTGATAAAGTCGCAGAGAGTGTCAGACATTTGGCTGCTCAGGAAGAACAGAAATAGGGCCCAAATCACCAGTTAGTTCTAGATATGAGCCAGCCCTCCCTGGCTAATACTCCCCTGTTGGTGGCTGGAATAATTCCTCCCATAAACTGATTATGCTGGTAAATCAAGACCTTGGGCGGTGAAGGACAAAGCTTGGACACATTCAATTGACAGGAGTAATATTATTGGCCAGCCAACCACAGTTGCTGTGTAGTTGAATATATTAGAATTATCTTCTGTCAAGAGACAGTACTTGACACTCACAGAGCCTCTTATAAAATGCTTTAGAGGGCTTCCTGCCCGTTAACTAGTTGGCCCTCACCCTCTGTCTTGGAAAGAGATCCATGTGACTGTCTCTCTTGGCTACCCATGAAGTCCTGTCTATCCTTCAGGGCCCAGCTCTAAAGATACCAACAAACCTCTTCCCTCTTTTTCAAGTTGAAATTAACCACTTCTCTGTACTCTGCATGCGCATTTTGTTCCTATTCTAGCAAACTGCATTGCAATATAGTAACTCCGTGTCTTTTCAACATTTGAGAGGCAGTTCCTTGAGGTCATGAACTGTCTTATTCATCTCTGCATTGTTTTCTCACTGCTCACTCACTCACGCACCCAACATATGCCCTTCGTGCTGGTTGTGGGCTTATTTGTACTCTCAATAACATTCCCCCTTGAAATTCTGATACATCCCTCTGCATAGGCATCTCTTCCAGTTGAGAAGCATTCTTCCGGCACACGCCTCATGCTTAGTAGGCATTCTACCACTGTGGGCTAAAATAAATGAAGGAAACCCCACATTAGAGAATTTTGGCAATTTGACCAAGCCCATAAAACCAACACAAAACTTAGAAATCTGCCTGCCGAATTTCAGTTATTACGTCAAACTAATACTGGTGCTATGCAAATATGTTGCTGTGTGGTTTCCTAAGATTCAAGGTGGGACTTTATTGTTTTTCTTCTTTCTCTTCCTTTGTTTTTCCCTTCCTTCTTTCCATGCATGCTTACTGAGCAACTATTATGTACCAGGCATCTTGCTAGGTATTGATGATCCAGTGATGGGCAAAAGCAAACATGGCCTCTAACAGAATTTAGAATCTGCCCAGTGCAGGAACTGTCATCAGCACAATAGTCCTGTAAGGAAAGAAACATAGCTTATTACAAAGGGGACTGACCTAGCCTGGGAAGACAATGAGGGGAGGTCAAGGAAGAGTTTCCTAATGAAATGATGATTGTATTGCTAAAATAAAAACTTTAGACAAATTAAACCTTTTAATTGAGCAAAGAATGATTCATGAATTGGGCAGCCTTCAGAACCAGAAGAGGTTCAGAGAGCTCCGCTCTGCAGCATGGGCAGGCAGCCTTTGTGGACAGAACAGCTTGACTGGTTACAGTTCAGCTTGAACTTGGTTGGATCTGTTGGTTGCCTGTGACTGACTGAAGCTTGGCTGCTATGACTGGCTGAGATTTGGCTATTTGTTACAAAAGTATACTCCTAAATTAGGCTTTCGGTTGGCTTATGCACTAAATTAGGCTGCAGCTTTTTATGGAAGGACTCAAAGTATGGAGGCATCCTTAAGCCAAATTTAGTTTAATTTAACAGTATGGAAAGCTGAAGGAGAAATAAGAATTACATAGGCAGAGGGGCTGGAGGTTGGGAGGGGGCCAACATGCACTAAGATTTGTGATGGGAAGACTTGTGCATTCCAGCAACCAAAGACCCACAGTATCCGGCTTGAGCACAGAGAAGACCCAGGAGGTGGTTGCATCTGAGGCTTAAATGTTAATGCAGGAGCCAGACCATCCAGGGGCCACGTAGGCCAAGTTAGGAAGTTTTATTTTTATCTTTCCACAATGACAAGTCATTCAAGGTTTGAGCCAAGGTATAATATAAGCATACCGGTAATCTGAAAAAATAGCCTGGCTCCTCTGCGGGCAATGGACTAGGATGTGGAGAAGCATGCAAGAGAGAAAGAAGGAGGCCACTTAGCAGGCCGCTGAAAGGAGTTAGGTGCCAGATGATGATGGCTTTAGTCAGGGTAGGAACAACGAAGATGAAGAAGGTTGAAGACATTGCAAATGCAAAAATCAGCAGGACTTGGCGAGGGAGTGGATTAAAGCTTGGGTCTTGTCTCTAAATCTTTTCTGCTTGTGCCTAGCTCCCATGTCCACGATGGGGCTCTGAAGTAGCAGCTGGGCATATAAGGTCTTCGAACTAGTGACTGTGGAGGATACAAAGAAAAGAGTCCAAATCCATACATACCAGGCAAAACAGGCTCTCATGTGCTGAAGGCAGAGAGCATATAGGTGTGAACCGAGCACGTGGGCACAGAGCCTCTATGCTTCCCAAAGTAAGAGACTGAGTTGAGCTTTCATGATTTCCAGCTTGCTAAGTACCGCTAGTTAAAATGTTTGCTTCTTGCCAGGAGATGAGAAGCCCTTGTGTTAATTGAAAATAATTATTGATACATTCATTCACTCATGTATTCACTCACTTATACAACTCATTTTTATTGAGTACAAATGACGTGCAGGGTATTTGAGTTAGCATAGATGATGGAAAGAGGCACCAGAAGATAAAGTTAAAAACGTATTTGGAGTCTAAAGATTTGCACTTGAGATCCAGTGTACGGGTTAGGCTTCTTTCTTTCTTTTTATTATGGTAAAATGTATATAACATGCATTCATAATATACATAACGTAAAACTTACCATTTTAACCTTTCTAAAGAGTACAGTTTGATGGCATTAAGTACATCCACGTCGTTGTGCAACCATCACCACTATCCATCTCCAGAACTTTTTCATCTTCCTCAACTGAACCTCTGTACTCATTAAACACTAACTCCCCATTTCCCTCTCCCGCCAGCTCCTGGAGACTAACATTCCACTTTTCGATTCTATGAATTTGACCACTCTAGGAACCTCATGTAAGAGGAATCGTACAATATTTGTCCTTTTTGTGACAGGCTTATTTCATTGAGGATACTGTTCTCAAGGTTTATCTGTGTTGTAACATGTGTGAGAATTTCCTTTGATTGTGAGGCTGAATAATATTCCGTCGTATGTGTGTACCACATTTTGTTTATCCATTCGTCCCTCGATGGGCACTTGGGTTGCTTTCACCTTTTGGCGGTTGTGAATGATGCTGCTATGACGGTGGGTGTACAAATATCTCTTTGAGTTCCTGCTTTCATTTCTTTGGGGTTACATACCCAGAAGTGAAATTGCGGGACCATATGGACCACATGGTAATTCTATGTTTAACTTTTTGAGAAATCACCATATTGTTTTCCACAGTGGCTGCAGCATTTTATACTCCTGCCAGCAATGTACAGGTGTTCTGATTTCTCTACATCCTCACCAACACTTGTTATTTTATGTTTGTTTTGTTTTGCTTTTTAATAATAGGCAACCTTATGGGTGTGAAGTGGTATCTCATTGACATCCTGATTTGTTTGCATTTCTCTAAAGACTAGTGGTGTGGAGTGAGGCAGCTGCAAGTTCGCCTAAGATTAGCGGGTTTTCAATCTATTGGTGCATTTCCCATGCCTTAGCTCTTGTGCTAGGTGTTGTAAGAAACAAAAGTGAATTACAAACAGGGAATTTGACCTCAGGGAGATATCTACTGGAGAAAACAAAACAGATGGATATAAACAGCACTGTGGTAGCTTGTTTCCAAGATGATCACAATATCCTACATGCCTTTTTTTTTTTTGAGTCTCACTCTGTCACCCGGGCTAGAGTGCTGTGGCATCAGCCTAGCTCACAACAACCTCAAACTCCTGGGCTGAAGTGATCTTCCTGTCTCAGCCTCTTGAGTTGCTGGGACTACCAGGGTGCACCACCACGCCCAGCTAGTTTTGTTTTTTTTTTCTATTTTTAGTAGAGAAGGGTCTTGCTCTTGCTCAGGCTGGTCTCACACTCCTGAGCTCAAGCAATCCTCCCAACTCGGCCTCCCAGAGTGCTAGGATTGCAGGCGTGAGCCACCACACCCAGCCCTACATGCCTTTTGGAATGTGATTTTGACATCCTGTCAAGAGATGGAGTTCTTCCCCCTTCCCTGGACTCTAGGCTGGTCCTGTAACTTGTTTCGACCACAATCTGCCATAGATTGTGGCAGAAGTGACATTGTGTGACTTCTAGGTCTATGCTTTAAGGGTTCTTGAAGCTTCTGTTTTCTCCCTCTTAGAAGCCAGCCACTGTGTCAATGAGTGCAACCGCCCTGCTTGAAAGAGATCCAGTCAGCTCCGAGTCACCCCAGCCTCCCCAGCCTCCCCAGCTGGGTTGCGAGACATGAACAGAAACTGTTTTAGATCCTCTAGTCCCAGTCAAGCTGCCTCAGCCAACACTATGGGCAGCAGAAACAAGCTGTCCCTATTGAAACCTGCCCAAATTGCTGAATAATGAGCCCAAAAAATGGTTGTTCTTACTTTAAGCCACCAAGTTTTGTGGTGCTTATTATTACTGTGCCTTATATGTAAGTATATTATGTGTCAAAAGCCAGGAATCAGGGAGCTCACAGGAGAGCATGATTCTAATATGGGTGGAGGGTGGGCGGGAGGGAGAGAGATGGAAATCAGGGAAGATGTCCAATTCGAAGACTGTCCTTAAGACAGCCCCTTACGAGGAAATCCGTCTCGGCATGACCCTGTTTGCTGGAATTAAGCCCCTACGCTCATGCTGTGTCCAGAGGCCCCATTGCCTGTTATCCCGTTTCACTTCTCTAGTTCCTGACCCTGTCCCTGCTTGGTACTCTGGCTCTGAGATCTGCTCCACTTCGCTGTGGGGGCTGTGGTGGAGCACTAAGTTCAGAGTCAGACAGCCTGATTTGCATTCTAGTTATGCTCCTGGCTCATTATGTGACATTAAACCTATGAAAACTTTCTGATTCTGAATTTCTTCATCTAATAAATGGGTGATAATTACACTTATCTCACAGAGTTGTTGGAATGATTAATTGAGATAATAGATGTATGCACACTTAATGTAGAAGTTACCATCAGGTTGACTCTTAACAAATGCCAGGTCCCGTCTCTTAGATCTGCCAACTAGGAATTGAACTTGACTTATCCTTTGGACTTGTTCTGCATTTCCAGGTCTGGCTTTTAACATTTGACCACGATCACATAGTAACTGAGCTTGGTGTTATTCCTCAAATCCACCTTCTACCTCTAAGATTAACGTGAATTTTGCTTGCTACTCCTTAAGGAGTGATTTCTGAATGCTCTTAGCTTTTCACTCATTAAAACAAAGGATTTCCAGGGAAAGTGAAGTATGAGTTAGGTTTTGAAACATAAAACTTAGGCTGGAGAAATCCTAAGGTGGAGAAAGTTCAGGAATAGAGCAGAACAGATACCCCGTGTAGATGGGCAGAGGAAAGGTGAGTCATGATTTGACATGGAAGACTTTGAACACTAGATCAAGAGTTTCAGACTCTATTCAAACACGAAAATGAAATCATCAGACCTGATCTTTTGTGATTTTACTGGTGGCAATGTGACGAATGCTCTGGAGAAGGAGCGAAATTTGAGGCAGACAAAACAACAATAATTTGGGCGAGAGATGACAAGGGCTTGATAAGGGGTAGGGGCACTGGGCCTGCAAAGGGGAAGTCAAATTCGAGAGACATTTTTGAGTAGAATTGACAAGATTCCGTGGCCACCTAGATGTTGGAAATGAGAATGAGAAAGGAATGAGAGACAGCATGTCAGGCGGAGGAGATAAACTACATAGAACAAGGAGAGTACAATTCCAGGGGGGCACGTGTGCCGAAAGGATGAGTTTAATGAGGACATGCGTGTGCAGAGTTTATGTCACTGTTTGAATCCATGTTTTTACTGCTTCCTTTTTTTCTGCTTCCAGTAGTTTCCTGGGCTCAGAAGAAATGTGAATATGAAGGTGACTGGACCAGCCAGACACACCCCAACGTATCCTGAACACCAAGTAACCACAGCAGCTGGGAGGCTGAACAAGTCATCTGCAAAATGAGCTCCCTCATATCAAAGGAGAAAGACAAGAGAGGATCGAAAACTGCTGCAAAGCTTCATCCGGGGGCTGCTGTTTTTAGGGAGTGTTGAAGTGTGCTAATGATTTCCCGAGATGAGTCATAGCTCCTACATAATCTTATCCCCCGAGCACTTGGAGACTTTCTCTGCTGACAGCCCACCTCTTCCTCCACTTCTCCTCACTCCTTCCACAAATCTGGATTGGCCCCAAAGATGTGGAGTACTGTTTGATTTTTAAGAATGATATCCCGTCCTTTTCAGCTATTTAATCTCTGGTCTGCTTTGATCATCTGTCTAACCCTGGCTAATCAATAAATCAACAAACATTTCTTAAGCGCTTTTCATTTGTTCATTCATTCAACAAATATTTATTGAGTATCTACTACATTCCAGGCACTGCTCCAGGGGCTGGCAATGCACCAGGGAACAAAATAAAGTGAAGTCTAAGTTATTAGAAGTGCAATACCTATATGCGTATATTATGGTGAATAATACAAGACGAGTGACTAAGATGTTTGTCTACTCATAGAATATAAGGATGCTCTCTCGGCTTCTGAGGATTAAAGACATATGGGAAAATAGGAGATAATTATGGGCTGGTATAACATGGGAAGGCTTCGTCGGGGAGGAGGTGTTTGAGTTGGGGTCTTAGAAGATGGAGGGAATTAAGATGGGCAAGGGGAAGAGCATTTTAGACAGGGGACAACATGGTGGCATGCAGAGTTGGCAACAAATGGGAATGATATGTTTGAGATATTTTGATAAAACTGACTGACTCAAGTGGTGGGTATGTGTTAGAGTGGAAGACAAAATGAGAGTGAATGAGTCCAGTAGGAAAAGATGAGAAAAAGCTGGTAAATTCAAGCAGGGAAACTTGCATATGATTCAGTAACAAAGGGAAAGACACAGAATGCGGTGAGCCGGGAATGTCACAGAGAGCACAGACATCAACACGTAAGCTAACGGATGCTCTCTGCAGTGGTATACAGTTGTCGAAGCTTGGCTATGGGAGATGAGTACACCCCTCTCCCATTCCCTCTCAGGATAGCCCAGGAATAGGAATGGCATTCTGTGATGGGGTGAAACTTTAGGAGGACAAAAAATAGTGCATTCAGAGAGAGCAGCAGAGGCAGTGGACAGTGTAAAGGCAAACTAATGAGTGGAAGCTGAAGGACTCAGGGGCTCAAGGAACAAAACCACCTTCAGAGATTTTCAGGGTTAGGAAGGACTAGATTTGCTCTGACTGGCCTGAGTCGGTAGAACTAAGACCAACAAAAATCCAAAGAGACACATTTTGGCTCCTTAAAAGGAAGAACTTTCTAAGAGTCAGAGCAGTCCTCAGGAAGTAGGGAATTCCTCATCCCTTAGCAGAAGTGCTGTAGACGGGATACTAACATGGGACAGGGAGTTGAACTAGCTGCAGTTTGAATTCCTTCAAGCATGAAAGTCGTGTTTCTCAACTCAAGTTAAAATCCTCAAATATCTGAAATGGGAAGACCCATGTCAAGTTCTGATCATTATTGTTTCACAAAACAAGCCCTTTTCTGGGGTCCACAGCGCCACTCTCAGACCATGAGATCTGGAAGGCACATACTGGCTCTTCCTCAGCACAAGCCACCAAAACATGGGGTGTACTGGGCTCACACCATGCGGTGGAATGCCCTGAGTGTAGGGATATTGGTTTTATGATGAAAATAGAGCATTTATTCTTGCCAGTGAAGTGTGTTTTGTTCTTTTTGTTTTTGGATAGGTACCAAATTTTTATAGCCAAAAAGAGAGAAGTAAGGAAGAAAGGACATTCATAATGTGGTTCTAAGTGGTTTTTACCACATATTTGATTAGCCCTTTTGGGGAAAGATAAAAGTTTAATTGGATCATTTAAAAAGGTACACACACAGAAAGGAGACTTCCTTAACTAATGGTTAGTATCTGAGCTGGAAAGTCTACTCTTTGCCGTAAGTGTTGTGATAAGTGCTATTATCATGGGAAAATTCACACTGTTCCTGCGTCCATAACTGTAATGTGACTAGGACTTGCAAAGCACTTCTCATTTTCAAAGACATTAAATTCTTGAGCGCCTAATTTACCAAGTGTGGAATATTTCTGCATTGCCGTTCACATACCAGCCGTAACACAAATGCAGCTAAAGGACTCGTTGGGATAGAAAAGGTGTCGAGAAGCCTCTCAGAGTGAGCAACACACTTCAACACCTCCCGCTTTTCCACCGCCCACTTGTTACTTAATCCTCTGTAGCTGGACTAAAATTTCATTCTCAAAGGTCATCATTTACTTTCTAATCATTAAATCTAATGACTTTTTCCTTTGTCCTCAATTCTTTTGCTTCCTCTGAAGCATTCTTTACTGCCATCTTCTTGAAACTTCATTTATTTGGCTTTTGGGTTGCTTTATGCTTCTGATTTTCCTACTACTTCTCTGACCACTCCTCCTCTGTATGCATTGTGAGGACTGATCTACTAGGTTCCACCAGGATTCTCTGTTATTCATCCATCTCAAATCCTTTTTGCTGTGTATATCAACCAACACGTCCATGTAGATGATTCCCTGAAGCGAAAAATGTCTTATGTACTTCTGGTATCTCCCCACCATAACACATACTTCATGTATAGTTGGTGCCAAAAGACAGAATGCATTCCCATTGTCCACACATGCAACACTAATTTCTTTTTATTTCGGACCTCCAATTCTCACTACTATTTAAGCCTGGATCTTTTCAACTCCTAAGCTTCCATATACTCAAATTAATCCTGTTTAATAAGTTTTACTATGAGAAAATTGCACTCTTATAATGACCTTCCAGCCAGGAGAAATATCACATAGCTCCCTTTTCTGACTTTCTTATTTCTTTTATTCATACTTACAGCCTCAAATTCTCTTTTGACTCACTTAAACTGCTCCACCCCGCCCGCAAGTATCCTAGTCCTATAGATTTTCCTCTAGCTCCTTTTCCTTCTTTTCTATGCGGTTTCCCACTGCCCTAATTCAAGGCTTTATTTTCTCAGACTGGAATTATAATTATTAGTCCAAGAGATATTCTACTTGGATAATTAAATGAAGAAGAGTTCTTCCTTAGCGTCACCCTATCCTGCTCGCCATTGCCAAATTAATATTCCTAAAACACCTTTTTTTCTTGTCATTTATCAATCCAAATTCCTCCCCCATTTTTTTTTTTTTGAGACAGAGTCTTACTCTGTTGCCTGGGCTAGAGTGCCGTGGCTTCAGCCTACTCACAGCAACCTCAAACTCCTGGGCTCAAGCAATTCTCCTGCCTCAGCCTCCCGAGTAGCTGGGACTACAGACATACACCACTATGCCTGGATAATTTTTTCTGTATATGTTTTTACTTGTCCAGCTAATTTCTTTCTATTTTTTTAGTAGAGATGGGGGTCTTGCTCTTGCTTAGGCTGGTCTTGAACTCATGAGCGCAAACAATCCTCCTGCCTCAGCCTCCCAGAGTGCTAGGATTACAGGTGTGAGCCACCGCGCCCGGTCTTCCCCCGAGTTTTTAATGGTTCACATTGCCAACAGAATACAGCCCAAACACCTTGACTAATATTCCCAGCTACCAGTGTCCAGCTTTTAGTTTATCTCCCACTGCTCATCCCTGTACCTCCCCTCAAGTCAGGGCTATCTAATCATCCCTTTTAACACTTCGGACATGTCATTGTTCTACCTGTTCTCTGTCTTTGGAATACTTCCTAGCCAACATTTGACGCCCACCCCAAGACCTTCCATTTCTGGGAAGACTTTGCAATCAACAACAATGTCTCTTTCAGACAATTTCTTGAAATATTAGCTTATTTTTGCATCAATTACTCTCTTTTTTTGGTTCTATGTGAATATTTTCTTCCCAATTGAGTTATAAACTCTTTCTAGGCAGGGCCTAAGGCTTTTAATACTTTGATTTACCTAGGAATGACTGGCATGTTACCCTGCAAAGAGACTGGATAGAAACAATTATCCACCTTCTTGAGTTTTACTGTTCTGCAGGTTCTAACTAATTAATTCCAAGAACCGGGATAGTTTGTCCTACCTTGCATATTATTGATGTGAGATTGGAAGACCCAATGAACTGGGAAAAGTGGTGATATCACAGCATGATACTCAGAAGTTTCTAAGAGTGTCACACTGCAGTGACCCTTTTTTGTTGGACCTTAAAGTCACAGGTATAATATCCCTTAGGAGAAGTTATCAGGCTTCTGTACTATCATACCACTGAAACTGGTATCACCAAGGTCACTACTGACTTCCTAATTGCCAAATCCGATGGACACTTTATAGCTTTTATCTTACCGGACACCTTTTAGCACTATGGTCAGCTACTTCCCTCTTAAAACTTTTCTGTTGGTTTTGTTGTTCTTATTTGCTTCCTACGTCTCTGATTTTTCTTCCATTTCCTTTGCCATTGTTATTTCCCAAAATATGATTCTGGTCCTCCTCTCCATGGTTATACTCTCTCAGTGACCACAAATATCTCCTTGATTTGGCTAGTCTATGTTTGCGTGTGACCTCCAAATAATACATCTCTACTTCGGACTCCTCCGCTGAACTCCAATTCCCTAAAAGACATCTTGATTTCGATGTCTTGTAGGAGCCTCAAAATTGGCACAATCGGAATGGAATATAATTAATTGTCCTTCTAAGTAGAATATGTCTTAGTAGTTATATATATGTGACCTACTGAGCACTGGGGCAAACCTGGTCCTCTTCAATCCTATTTGGTTGGCTCCTTTAGAGCAGTGGTGGTCAACATTTTTGCATTCACATCTCCTAAAACAATTTGGAAAAATTATATACCCCTTTCACATTTTTAAGTTGACAATTAAGTTTTTTCTTATAAGTTTACATATTTCAAAGGATGTAGTAAACATATTGTAAATATTAAAATTAGAAAAAACTATTATAAAACTAAAAAAAACTTATCAAGAAGAATCTCAATTACTAATTTGATACTCAGAATCATTCGTTTAAAAATATATGAACAAACTTGTTTTTATTATTGTATAAGTTTAAGGTATACAACAATGATGTTTTGATATGCATATACATACCAAAGTGATTACTACAGTCAAACAAATCATCTCACATAGTTATCTTTCTTTTTTTGCTTGTGGTAAGAGTACCTAGAATCTACCTTCCTGGCAAATTTCTAGTATACAATACAATATTACTAACTATAGCCCACCTGCTGTATATTAGATCTCTAATAAGCTCTTTTTTTATGGTTAAAACATTTACATGTTTTCTCCTTGAACCTGTTGTTTTCGTTTAACTCTCACCATTTTAATGATTGAAAATCTTTTATTGATCACACTTCATATTTCTCTACAACAAAAATATAAATTAAAGTTGAAAAATATTTATTTGTATGTCATAAATATGGGGTTCAAAATGAGTTATGAGAATTACTATTAGTACATAATCAACAAAAACATAAATATATTGACTTTTTATGATTTTAAACATTAAAAGTATCACATGGAAATGCATCCCTTAATGAGATAGATGGGACTTTTATTTTTCCCCCTGTCACTTTATGTATCTTGATTGAATATAATACACTGCTGGAATAAAACAAGGCTCAGTACTAATTCTATTCCCATTTTATTTCTTTTTCTAATTTATCAGTCAAAAATAACATTGTGACCTATCATTTAGAAAGCAGATTTAGTGATCTATCAAATGACAACTCCATTAGGTCTTCTACGAATTTCAGAGACTTGGGAACCACCTGACATGCAAAAGTGTTTGTTACCTAGTCCTTATATTCATTCACTTTCTCAACCCCAAGCACAATATTTTAAATACTCCTCTGCCTTTTTTTGGCACACCAAAGCATTTTATCCAGAGGCAACATGCTACAGAACGTTTCGGCTGGGTGAGAAGCATGCCTTGCTTTTGTAAGTGGGAGAAAAGTGATTTGGAAAGGGGAGTTGGAGAGAAGCAGGTGCTCTGGCAGACCAGTTTTAGGAAAGATATGTATGGAAATTCATCCCCTTAAATCATCCATGCCTACGTGTTGGTGATAATCGTGGATACTGTTTGTTGCCTATTTGGTATCAACTCCCAATTTCCTCTTTCCTAACAAAGCTTTGATTTGGTTAGGTACTGTACTCGACCACACAAGGCACATTACCCACGTTGACCCAAGCAGACTAAAGTGGAGACAGCTGATATTCCTGTTTGTGGGAAGAGATTCCTCTCTTTGATGGAATGTGAACAAAGAAACACACAGATCTCTAACTGCTGCTGGTAGCCTTCTTGGGTCTCCCTGTACTAGGATAATGGTGGACTGTGGAGCAGAGATGGAAAGAAGCTAAAGTTTCTGATGAACCACTGATCAACCGTCCTGGGCCTGCTCTACCTCTGGACTTTCTGTTATGTAATATAATCAATATTCTTATTTAATGAAACAATGATCTGTGCCCACACACATGCTTGAGTGAGCAAGTAAACGTGAAGTTTCAGAGGTTCTTATTTTCTCTTATTTGGATTCTTTAACACTTTGTTAACTAATCTTCCTGTTTCTATTCTCTTCCTTGTGCCATCCATTCTACACACTATTCCCCAGACTGATTTTTCTAAAATATCTGCTTAAAAATCCTTCAGAAATTCTCACAGTCTGTATAAAATTCAGCCTCCCTGGCTTTGGTATTCCA
>RJWJ010028076.1:0-21643 GCA_004363605.1 Indri indri
AAAAAAAGAAATGCTAATCTGATAGGTAAAGTATGCAAAATTTTGTCACTTTGATTCCACTTTTAAAATTAAGAATGAAATTAAGCATTAAAAAAAGAAATGGCAATGGATTTCATTCTTGAATAACAATGCCTTACAAATGAAAAGTAATTATCAAAGTTTATAGAACAATAACAACAAGCCTGATTGAATGGAAGCCTTTCTCCAAAATGACTGGTGAGTCATGAAAAGATGAAATGTGCAATTAGAGGTTTAAGAAAAGAAACAATGGAAATGTAAACATTACCCATCAAAACAAATTGGATGCTAATAAAACTATATGAAAATTAAGATCATAAATATTTTCATAAAAAAGGAAAATAGTTGAACTTTGTTTATAACTCAAGAACTTAGAACTATAAACAAATTGAGGGGGAAAGAAAAACTTGAAATAAGAAACATTTATTAGCGAATTGAATAATTTAAATTAATAGAATTTGTATGAAATCAAACATTAGCTCTCATACATTGAGGTAACCTCTAGTAAATGCAATCAATCGCAATAGGAAATAAAATAATACTGTAAATGAGGAAGAGAGAGAAAGAGACATAGAGATAATTGTAATATATTTAAAATATATACTTATACACTATTGCCTATCAATACAAATGAGTGTAGAATCTTGTTTGACTTCTTCATTTCCTTTTTTTAGGACTCAAAACATAAGAGTGAAATAAACAGGTACAATAAAAGAAAAAGAATAAAATAGTAAAAACTATCTCTGGAATAAAATGTTGATTGGAGAACAAATGCTGACTATGTTATTTATACTGGATTATTACAACCTAGTAACAAGATAATGAAAAAATAAGATGCAAAGAGTAGAAGATATTAAAAATTGCCCCAATTTTTACTCTGTATCAGTGTGTGATATGTATACAAAACATGTAAAATATAACATTATATTATACTCTGTTATACTCTGTTTTAAGTGTCTTAATAACTAGTTTAACCTCTCTCAACAATCATTTTATATAGGCCTCATTATCATCCCCAACTGAAGCAAGATATTAAAAAACATGTCCAAGGTTAAATAGCTGGTATATTACTAAGCCAGGATTTAGACCTAGTCTGTGTGATTGTAGATCTTAGATTCTTAACCACTGCACCATCCTGTCTGCCTAGGAAGTGTCAAAAACTTCATAAAACCCTCTTCAGAACCAATTTAAGGTCAGTGACATGGAAATAAATTACTATACCAAAGTAATAGCAAAGAAATTATTTAGTAAATAGAAGACCTTCATTCTTTCACAATAGCATAAGTGAATAAGTAAATACAAACTCTTGGAAACTTAACCATAACTATAATAATACAATAGTGAATGTGAAAGAAAAAAATTAAGAATAGGAAAAAAGTTCTTCGAAATATAAACTAAACCTTAAAAAATATAGAAACATACTTCTCTTCCATGATGGAAATTTTTGACTCTTGTAAATATGTCATTTCTTCAAAGTTGATTTACAAATTAAATGTAATACTAACAAAAGTTTTGGTAAATACAATTTTAAATTTTCTGCAAAAAATGGTGGGACAAAACGCAATTTTGGAAAAGGGATTAATTAAGGCTCAATATCTTTGCATGCATTAAAACATGTTATAAAAGAATGTGAATGATAGAAGAGCAGAAAATCAGGTCAGTAAAAAAATATAGCCCAGTTGTAGCACCAGGGTGTGATGGAGCCCACTAAAAAAAGCTCATAATAGCCAATTATGTTCATCTCTTCTCAACTCTGCTTTCAGGGACCTCATGTTGGCAGCCTGAAATAGCCCATGGTGGCAGTAACTTACACCAGGAAAATCGACAGCTGCTTTTGAAAAATGTATCACCACATCACTGAATAGAACTAATGATATGCAATTGTTATGTGATAAAATGAGCACCATTCATCAATTGGGGAAGAGGCTCTAAAATGATATCTCTCATGATGGCAATTGTCTCAATATTGAATTGTATTCTTCATAGCATAATATGTTAATATTTTTATAGCAAAATGTCTGAAGGAAAATATACAGTCATTCATTAGTTAACAATAGGGATACATCTGAGAAAGTTTTTGCTAGGAGTTTTAATTGTTGTGCCAATATCATTGTGCATTGACATAAACCTAGATGGTATAGCCTACTACACACCTAGGCTCTAGAGTATAGCCTATTGCTCGTAGGGTACAAACAAGTACAGCACGTTACTGTACTGAATACTGTAGGCAATTGTAACATATTGGTAAGTATTTGTGTATCTAAACATAGAAAGATACAGTAAAAGTATTACATTTTTATTACAATCTTATGTATATGTGGTCCACTGATGACTGAAATGTTATGTGGTGCATGACTGTATGTTCTGGTGGTATATTTATAAATAGATGTTGATATTAATTTTATAATTTTTTCATTTAAAAACGTTTTTCCATACCCGAAGTAAATGCAATAAAAACAAAAACAGACAAATGAAACTTAATTGAACTAAAAAGCTTCTTCACAGCAAAATAAATGATCAAAAGAGGAAATATACAACCTACAGAATAGGAGAATATATTCACAACTTACGTGTCTGACAAAACACTAATATCCATAATCTATAAAGAACTGAACAATTTAGCAAGAAAAAAGCTCCATTAAATATGCAAATCTATAAGTGCAATTCACCACACAAATAAAAGCAAGAACAAAGACCACATGATTCTTTCAATAGATGCAGAAAAAGCATTTGACAAAGTCCAACACACCTTTATGATAAAAACTCTCATCAAAATAGACATAGATGGCTCGTTCCTTAAAATTAACAAGTCCATTTATGGCAAACCCACTGCCAATATCATATTGAATGGGGAAAAATTGAAACCATTCCCACTTAGAACCGGAACTAGACAAGGCTGCCCTCTATCTCCACTTGTATTCAACATAGTGTTCGAAATCCTCGCCATAGCAATTAGGCAAGAGAGGGCTATTAAGGGCATCCAATTGGGGACAGATGAGATCAAATTCTCGCTCTTTGCCAATGATATGATATTATATCTAGAAAACCCCAAGGATTCATCTAAGAGACTCCTAGAACTAATAGATGAATTGAGCAAAGTCTCAGGATACAAAATCAATACACACAAATCTGTGGCATTCATATATGCCAATAACAGTCAAGCTGAAGGTCAAATCAAAAACGCAATTCCTTTTACAATAACCTCAAAGAAAATTAAATATCTAGGAATATATTTAACAAAAGATGTGAGAGACTTATACAGGGAACACTACAAAACAGTAAAAAAAGAACTTGTAGAAGATATAAACAGATGGAAAAATCTACCTTGCTCTTGGATTGGCAGAATCAATATCATTAAAATGTCCATACTACCTAAAGTGATCTATGAAATTAATGCAATCCCTATCAAAATCCCATTATCCTTCTTTACAGATCTGGAAAAAATAATTATACGCTTTGTATGGAACCAGAAAAGACTTCGTATAGCCAAAGCAATCTTAAGTAAAAAGAACAAACTGGGAGGTATCAGTCTACCAGACTTCAAGCTGTACTACCAGGCTACAGTAACTAAAACAGCTTGTACTGGCACAAGACCAGGACTGAGAATCCAGAGATGAAACCATCTGCATATGGTAATCTAATCTTTGACAAAGCTGACAAAAATATACACTGGGGAAAAGAATCTCTTTTCCATAAATGGTTCTGGGAAAACTGGATAGCTACATGCAGAAGAAAGAAACTGGACCCCCACCTCCCACCTCTCACAAAAATCAATTCAAGATGGATGACAGACTTAAACCTAAGGCATGAAACCTTAAGAATTCTATAAGAAGATGTTGGGAAGACCCTTTCAGACATCAGCCTAGGCAAGGAATTCTTGAAGAAGAACCCCAAAGCAATCACTGCAGCAACAAAAATAAATAAATGGGATCTAATCAAATTAAAAAGCTTCTGCACTGCCAAGGAAACTATCATTAGAGCAAATAGAAAGCCCACAGAATGGGAGAGAATACTTGCTCTCTACACACCTCATAAAGGGTTGATAACCAGAATCTATCTAGAACTCAAAAAAATCAACAAGAAAAAATCAAACAACCCCATCAACAAATGGGCAAAGGAAATGAACAGAAACTTTCTGAAAGAAGACAGAATAATGGCCAGCAAACATATAAAAACATGCTCAACATCTCTAATCATTAGAGAAATGCAAATCAAAACCACAATGAGATATCACCTAACCCCAGTGAGACTGGGCTTTATAAAAAAATCCCAAAACAACAAATGCTGGAGAGGATGTGGAGAGACAGGAACAATCTTACACTGCTGGTGGGACTGAAAATTAGTGAAACCTCTGTGGAAAAGAATTTGGAGATACCTCAGAGAGCTAAAAATAGAAATACCATTCGATCCAGCAATAGCACTATTAGGCATCTACCCAAAAGAACAAAAAACATTCTGTGATAAAGACATCTGCACCCGAATGTTTATGGCAGCACAATTCACTACTGCAAGGATGTGGAAACAACCCAAGTGCCCGTCAATCCATGAGTGGATTATTAAAATTTGGTATATGTATACAATGGAATATTACTCAATCATAACAAATGACAGTGATCTAGAACCTCTTATACTTTCATGGATTAAAGTTAAGCCCATTATCCAAAGTGAGGCACCACGAGATCAGAAGAATGGGCTCCACTTGTACTTGCCATCAAATTGATACTAACTGATCAACACTAGGGTGATCACATGGCAATAATACTCTCCAGCGATTGGGGGATGGGGGGTAAACTCACAACTAAAGGACATGGGGAGCATTGTAGGGGGAAGGGCATGCCTCTAACTCTCGCTCAGGTGAAGCAAAGACATAAAGTGTAACCATAATGTTTGTACCCTCATAATACCCTGAAATAGAAAACACACACACACACACACACACACACACGCACACACACACACAAAGTGGACAAATGAGTATGGGTATTTTTTTTTAAAAAAAGATACACAAATGGCCAAAAAATATGAAAACATGCTCAACATCACAAATCATCAGTGAAATGCAAAACATCAATGAGATACTACTTTACTCCAATTAGAATGGCCATTATTAATAAGTCAAAAAAAAATAGATGTTGGCATGGATGCAGTGAAAAAGGAACACTTATACACTGTTGGTGGGAATGTAAATTAGTACAACCTCTATGGAGATCAGCATGGAGATTCCTCAAAATACTAAAAGTAGATCTACCATTCTATTCTGCAATTCCACTACTGGGTGTCTACTGAGAGGAAAAGAAATCCAAAAGAGACCTGTACTTGTATGCTTATTTCAGCACAATTTATAATTGCAGAGGTATAGAATAACCTAAATGCCCATCATCCAATCAGTGGATAAAGAAAATGTGGTATAAAAATAGATACACCATGGAGTACTACTCAGTGATAAAAAAGAATGAAATAATGTCTTCTGTAGCAACATGGATGAGAGTGGACCATTATCCTAAGTGAAGTAACTGAAACAGAAAAATCTATGCCACATATTCTTACTTGTAAGTGGAAGCTAAACTATGGCTACAGAGGCCAAACAGAGTGGTATCATGGTCATTGGAGACTGACAAGGAGGAAGGGCAGGAGGTGATGAATAATGAAAAATTATGTATGGGGTAAGTGGATACCACACGGGTGATGGATCAGGCCAGACTTCACCACTATACAATGTATACATGTAACAGAGTTCAACTCGTACCCCTCAAATATTTTAAAATTAAAAAATGGAAAACATGGAATCAACCCAAGTGTCTATCAATTCATGAGTGGATTAATAAAATGTGATATATGTATACCATGGAGTACTCAGCCATAAAAAAGGATAAATTAATGCCTTTTGCAACAATTTGGATGGAACTGGAGACTATTCTCTTAAGTGAAGTATCTCAAAAATGGAAAAACAAACACCACATATGCTTGTTATTAAATTGGAACTAACCAGTTAGCATGCATGTGCACAGAGGGAAGTAAACTCAGTGGAAATCAAGCAGTGGGGAGAGAGAAGGAAGGCAGGGAGGGGCAAAAACCTACCTAATGGGTACAGTGAACACTATTTGGGTGACAGGAACACCTATAGCCAAGACTCAATCATTACAAAAGTGATTCACATAACCAAAAACATTTGTATCCCCTTAATATTTTGAAATTTAAAAAAATGGGAAACATGCTTTCCTATGGGCATGCCCTTCTTCATTGTCTTTTATCAAGATTTTGTCGTTTTTAAAATCCTGTTGCTTTGCTAATTATTTTTCTTAATGTCATTCTTATGCCAATTCTTCCAATAACTCAGTTTTTCATGTCTATCCTAAAGCCATAGGGTTTAAGTGGACATTGTTTCTGTCACTATCTCTTCTTTCTCAGACTCAAATGGATGCTTATCTACAATTTCACAGACACTGACATTTGTATAATTTTTGGTACTTGATTTTTAGAGAGATGTACAAGACAAAACAAATGCTTCGTTACTTTCTGTAGTATCCTTGCTAAGTGCTAATCCAAATTAAACTTTGAAGACTTGGGAGTACAAAGTCAAAGAAACTTGCTAGCTTCTGACAGCAAGTTTCATTTTTGGATACCTATGGCTTTTAGAACATCTTCATCTTAATTGCATTGAAATTAGTGTCCTTATAAATCCATTGACTTAATGCCATTAATAGTACATGGAGTTACATAGAAGTTAATCCTTTCTTCATAACTTGTACATGTCTCAACCTCTCCCTGTAGTTACATCTTTGCAACATGACTTTGTAACTTCTCCTATTAAGAATTGTATCAATCAGGGTTTGATAGGAGAAGTGGAAATAGTAGGATTGATATAGAATAAGAGTGTTTTTTAAAATAGAGATTAAGATTTATTTATTTATTTTTCTTTTTTAATGCTTTTTATTTTTTTTATTTCATCGTATTATGGGGGTACAAATGTTTAGGTTATGTATATTGTCTTTGACCCACCTGAGTCAGAGCTTCAAGCTTGTCCATCCCCCAGATGGTGTACACCGCATCCATTAGGTGTGAATATACCCATCACCTCTTCCCGCCTCCCATCTGCCTGACACCCGATGGATGTTACTACTATACGTGCACTTAAGTGTTGATCAGTTAATACCAATTTGATGGTGGGTATATGTGGTGCTTGTTTTTCCATTCTTGGGATACTTTACTTAGTAGAATGGGTTCCAGCTCTATCCAGCATAATACAAGAGGTGCTAGGTCACCATTGTTTTATTGTGGCTGAGTAGAACTCCATGGTATACATATACCACATGTTATTAATCCACTCATGTATTGATGGGCACTTGGGTTGTTTCCACATGTTTACAATTGTGAATTGTACTGCTATAAACATTCTAGTGCAGATGTCTTTTTTATAGAATGTCTTTTTTTCCTTTGGGTAGATGCCCAGTAATGGGATTTATTTCTCTACTCATTCTATCTATGTGATATGAGGCCTAAAATTAATTTGCATTTAATTAAGAGCTGCCTTGATATCTTTCAGTCTCTTAGAAATCCAAAACTATAACCATGAGTTCCCTTATTCTTGCTAGATATGCCTCTCACACAATGGACAAGTCTCTTGGTCTGGCCAATTCCCCCATCATCCAGACCAGCAGTACCCTACATGGTTCTCAACTTCATGGGTTTCACCTTCCTGCCAGGTCATGAAATTGCTCAAACAAGCCAGTCATATCCTCCTGTAGGAACCAGGGGGTCACCTTCCCCGTTAATATTATGAACCTTGCTACCCACAGACTGTGCTGGTTCCCTCTGTTCCTGAATGCAGCTCCCACGTGGCTGTGTGTAACATGGTCACCTCCTCCCCTAGGCTGTGAGTATATGTGACTAATAAACTGCCATCAAGTACATCTGTTCAGTCTCAGGTGTTGTGTGTTTAGCAATAACCTAGAGCAGGAATTCCTCTGTCTTGACTGGTTGAAGAGGGGGTGAATAAAACAGCCTGGTCTTGAGACTTGTTTTGGCCAAGATACTTCAATGGGGGTGAAAAATAGCTGTTCTGATCCTAACCTCAAGAGATCAGCCATGGTTTGAACGTGTGTGCCTCTCCAAAATTTCTATGTTGGAACTTAAACTCCAAGGCGATAGTATCAGAAAGTGGGGCCTTTGGAAGGTGATTAGGTCATGAGGTCTCTACCCTCATGAATGGGATTAATGCCATTATGAAATCGCTCCCTTTTTGCCCTTCTGCTATGTGAAGGCTCAGTGTTCCAGGCTCCATCTTGACAGCGGGGACCTGGCCCTCACCAGCCACTGAATCTTCTTGCACCTTGATTTTGGATGTCCCATCCTCCAGAACACTGAGAAATAAATTTCTAGTATTTATAAATTACCCAGTCTGTAGTATTTTGTGATAGCAGTAGGAAAAAATTAAGACAAGGCCATTTATGCTTCCTCTTCTCTCTTAATACACTTGTGAGACACAGTGTGAATAAGCCTAGTCTAGCCAGCTGTATGACAACGGATCCACAGCCTAGTTGTCCAGACTACCACTGTTTTTGCAGACAAAAACTAGCAGGCACCAAAAGCATAGCTCCCACTTGACTACAGAGGCCCAGCCAGCTGAGAACAATGAAACTAAACTGCAGGACCAAAGAATTGTCACCTAAATAAATATTCATTGTTTTAAAGCATTTATTTTTATGCTGGTTTGTTACATAGCAATAGTAAACTGACAGTGATAGTCTAAAATGTATTAAAAAATTAAAAAGTTATAACTTCCTTGTGTCTGCGATGTTACAGACTTAACATTGCAAGAGATGTAGATAGAGCATGGGATTTGGTGTCAGGAGAACTAGATTTTAAATCAGGCATTGCCACTTACTGACTCAGTGGAATTTGTTCAATACCTAATCTTTTAGAGCTTTGGTTTCATAAACATTTAAAGGTACTAAACAATCAAGAGATACTATGATTTTAGTGAGAACATGCAAGGTCTATTGCTCACTTATTCCTATTGTAGGCACTCAAAACAGAGTATTTTTGTTTTTGTTTTAATATTAATTCATTGTCATGCTTGCTGACCTGTGGATTATGAAATATACCTTCCTTGTTTCAAAAAGAGAAAGGTCTTATTCCCATATCCAGTCTTTGGATCTCTCATAATTTCTCAGAGTGTAGTAACATGCTATACTTATTGAATTTGTAGGTTTTCTCAGACTCTGGGCAAATCATTTTTTGTTTTACTAAGATGTACAGATTCTTTTATTACATTCTTCTCTCTATAATTGGGCTTTAGTTTTCTACAACTTAATTTTGTTCTAGTATTTTTACTAAGATATATAGGTTCTTTTATCACATTCTACTCTTCATTACTGGGCTTCAGTTTTCCACAACTTTATGATCACTTCTGACAAAGGAAACAGAAGCTGATTAACAAAGAGCCTAACAGCTATTTCACCTGAGAGTGGTTAGCAGCTTGCCTTAAACATACAGAGCTGGAAAATCCTCCATTTTGTACATACCCCCAACTCTTAGGTCTACCCTGCACTCCCTAGAGGCGTAAAGTTTTAAATATCCTTTTCCCTCTATTTGATACATTCCTCTGATTCACCACTTTATCCAAGTGTTGCTTTTTTCCTGTCTCTTTGGAGAATTTTCCTCTATTATATCTTTATTGCTTCACTTATTTTTCACTGATGGCTTCTTCATGGGTCAAGCCTGCCATGTATCTTTGTGGTCTAGATTATTTTTCCTTCTCTCATATTATTCCATGTTAAATGAATTCTTACTAATTCAGGTTCTCTTCCATTTATTAGCACATCTTATTTATTTAGTCAGTTTTATTTTTCTATATTTAGGCTCTCTTCATCTTCTCTGATAATTTGAAAGAAAAAATAATTACTATAAATTGAATATTTGGGGGATTTCTAAAGTTTATTAGGACACCCTTTTAATGGATAAGGTATTTGAGACTCAAAAAGTTAAACTATTTTATTAAAGTTTATATGGCTGGTATATCCAAAATAGTAATCTAGTTGTTTTTCTTTTTAATAACAGTTCTAGGTTATCTTGGAAGAGTTATTATCACTAATTTCTAATTAAATAGACTCCAATTCATCACTCACATTGTTATTCAGATGGAATAGAGTATAAATAAATGTACTTGAAGATTTTGAGATAGCTTCTTAAATGTCCAGACTAATCTGCCTTCATTATATTTGTATGTAAAGATTACTTCTCATATGGATAGCAAATTAATATAAAACTTTTATATTCCTTTGGAATGATTGCTTTGACAAACCTCCTGTTTTTTCTCAGGCTATTTAAAACACTCACATTTGAAATTGCAATTAATACTACTCACTCTTCGTGTGATCTCACTCAATTCCACAATCACTCAGCTATTACCAGATAAATACAACCAATTAATTATCACCATTTAATTCCAGTTAGTAATAACCCTCAGAATATGAATAATTCAGAAAATAGAAAGAAAATTATTAGGAGAATTTACCAAATAACATTTTCCCTCCTTTCAGTCTTTATGCCTTTGGTCTTAACTATAAAAATATTAACTTTATTGGTTAAGGTCACTGGTTGCCTATTTGAATATTTTTCATTAAAATAGGTTAAAATCAAGGTTAAATACAGTAGGGTAAATAAAGTGAAATGGGAAATTTGTACAAACATTGTACATAGTGCCCTTTACATTATGATTCTCAAATTTAAATGTGTTACTAGCTGGCAAAATATTTAGATTGCAAGATACTCCATACCAATTTCTTCTCTTCCTCCTCCCCAACAAGTAAATAAGGCACTTGGGTCCTTAAACCATAAAATCTGTAAATCTGTAAATCTAGGTGAGGTAGCACTGTTCAATATAAAATATATTCAAAATCATATTGAGTTCATACCTTTGCCTCATATAGTGCCTCAACACTTAGAATACTACATTATTTGGGATTTATGTTTTTGCTTTTTTTTTTTTAATAAAGTCACAAGATTTTAAATCTAGAAGATATCCTAGGGATTATCAGGTCCAAATCTCTCATACAGTGAATAAAGAAAATATGTGCAAAATGTATTAAATATTTTCCCCAAGGTCACACAGATAATATGCATAGGTCCCAAAGCCCTTAAATTTAAGTCTATGCTATTTTTAACTTAATTAACAAATTGATTAAAATTAAATCTACAAGACATCAAATGTCCCTTTTTTTTTTAGTATCTAAGCTACCATTTTTTAAAAGTCCAAACATCATGCATTTGACCTTCTTTTATGATTTAATATTGTTTGTAAAAAATCAAGAATATATTTTTCTTGTTATTTTATTGAAGTTATTGGATAAAAATTCTGAAAAACCTGGTGCAAATTATGCGGGTCATTGATTTCATTAATATTTTCAAATACATTTGAAGAATTATAGGGTACATTGATGATAGAAAGAATGTGAATTTATTTAAATGGTCTGTTTTCATGGGCACAGTACTATATTTAGTTTGTTCTTAATGTAAGACAAATCCCTAGAAGTATTAATAGCAAGGAAAATCACAGGTTTGCATACCTCTGTCCTCTACTGTGATGGAGAATGAATATAAAATTAATGTTACATACGGTCACTTATGTGAACTAAATAATAGTGCAGCTTATTTTATGTGAAATTGGTTATACTATCCAAAAATATCTATCTATAATATTCATCCATAAGTAAGTCTGTAATCCTAAATGGTAGTAATGATCCTGTATTAATTAGGACTGTCATTAAGTATTTCCCTGTGCTTGGTGTACAGGATCTGATACATGTAAGAGGCAATGGAAAGTAGGTTTGATAAAGATGAATTTTAAAACAATGATGTAATGAATTAGGAAAAAAAATCAGTGAGATAAATACCAAGATTATAATGTACACACAGTTTACAACTTAAAACAGTATGATTTAGGATTTTTTGAGTTGACAATGGTGTGACATTCGGTACAATCTGTACTTTGAGTACTCATACAACCATTGTGTTGTTCACGCTTAGTGAAATATTTTAAAAGATTACGTGTGATTCAACAATTATTATAAAATAGGCTTTGGTTTATAAAATTTTGCCCAATTGTAGGCTAATGTAAGTGTTTCGAGCACATTTAAGGTAAACTAGTCTAAGCTATGATACTCGGTAGGTTAGGTGTAGTAAATGCATTTTCGACTTAACAATATTTTCAACTTAGGTTGTTAGGGACCTAACTCCATCATAAATTGAGGAGCACCTGTAGTGGAAGACGAGATATCTTATATTTTGGAAAAGAATGAGAGTTCAACAAAGTAACTATAAACAGTTAGTTAGGGTACACTTTAAAATAACTAAAATAGTGAAATTGAAATGTTCTTAACACAAAGAAATGTTATATGCCTGAGGGGATGAATACCCCAATTATCCTGACTTGATTAATTCACACTGTATGCCTGTATCAAAACATCACACATACCCTGTAAAGATGTACAACCATTATGGACCCATATTAATGAAAAATAAAAATACATATATTTAAAAAATCCTTGCTTAAAAATAAATATATAAATAAATAAAGTACTTTGATCCTCAAAAAAAAGAATGAATGCTTGAAAAACTGAAAAAGTTTGACTGCATTTTGAAAATCAAATGCAGCTTCAGTAATTAGTATAGAAAATTAAAAGCAATAGCTTTTTGCTGAATTGTTCATTTTGCTCCCTTAAGTTTATACTAGTGCAAAATTGTCTTATTAAAATTAAA
Source organism: Indri indri (assembly GCA_004363605.1). Classification (NCBI taxonomy): domain Eukaryota; kingdom Metazoa; phylum Chordata; class Mammalia; order Primates; family Indriidae; genus Indri; species Indri indri. The sequence continues at coordinate 12,778 of RJWJ010028076.1, forward strand.
ATTATTTTCATATGATATATTGAATTATAATTAGTATAATTGAAATACAAATAGATCTGTTTATTCAATGCAATTGCCATAGGAACAGGAAAAAGTGACATAATTAATGCATACTTTGCCTGTGAATGAATAATACAGACAGAATTTTAATATTTTTATGTATTTCATTAATATCAGAAAACAAATCAATAGGAAACTAAGAATAGGCTATTTTCTTTAGTTCTTTCCTGGGGATTTGACCTTGCACTTATTAAATGAAAAAATCAAATTCTTCCATGCCAACAAGATCCACAAATGTCTTCCATTATTGATCTTCAGCAATTATAATTTTTAGACAGTGAACAGAAACATATCAAATATTTGTACAGAAGCCAGAAGGGAAAAAAGGCAGGAATTTTTTTTTTCCCACATAACTGTCCAAACTGAGTAGTGTTTACATCTTAAGCCAATAAGCCTATATTTTCTGTACCTTAAGATTTAGTTGAAGCTTTAAATAAGGATACCACCATGATAGTCATACCTAGTACTGTTGATCATAACCAAATTATTTTTGTAAGCTTATTTGCTGATAAAGCTTGGAGATATTTTGAGTTTAATTCCAGACCACTGCTATAAAACAATTATCACAACAAAGCAGTCATACACAATTTTTTGTGCATATAAAAATTATGTTTACACTATAATGTAGTCTATTAAGTGTACAATAGCCTTATGTCTAAAAAACATGCATAGCTTAATTAAAAAATACTTTATTGTGAAATATGTTAATATTCATCTGAGCCTTCAGCAAGTCATACATTTTTTGCTGTTGGAGGGTCTTACCTTGATATTGATGCTGCTGATTGAGTACAGCAGTGGTTGCTGAAGGCTGAGGTGGCTGTGGGAATTTCTTAAAATAAGAAAACAATGATGTTTTCCAAAGGGAATGAATCTTCTTTTCATGAATATTCCTTTGTAGTGTGTGATACTGTTTGATAGCATTTTACCCACAGTAGAACTTCTTTCAAAATTGGAGTCAATCCTCTCAAATCCTGCCACTGCTTTATCAGCTAAGTTTATGTAATATTCTAAATCCTTTGTTGTCTTTTCAACAATGTTCATAGCATTTACCCAGGAGTAGAATCCATCTTAAGAAACCACTTTCTTTGCTCATCCATGAGAAAGAACTCATCTGTTCAAGTTTTTCATGAGATTGCAGCAATTCAGTCACATATTCAGGCTCAACTTCTAATTCTAGTTCTCTTGCTATTTCCATCACATCTGTAGTTACTTCCTCCTCTGTAGTCTTGAACCCCTGTAAGTTGTCCATAAGGGTCAGAATCAACTTCTCCCAAATCTGTTAATGTTGATATTTTGACTTCCTCCCATGAATCACAAATGTTCTTTTTTTTTATTTTTGTATTTCAGCATATTACGTTCTTAATGGTGTCTAGAATTCTGAATCCTTTCCAGAAGATTTTCAATTTACTTTGCTTAGATCCATCAGAAGAATCACTACCTGTGGTAGCCATAGCCTTACAAAATGTCTTTCTTAAATATAAGACTTAAAAGTTAAAATTGCTCTTGATCCATGGGTTGCAGAATGGATGTTGTGAAAGCAGCCATAGAAACAACATTAATCTCCTTATATATCTCCATCAGAGATCTTGGGTGACCAGGTGCATTGTCAATGAGCAGTAATATCTTGAAAGGAATCTTTTTTTCTGAATAGTAGATTTCAATGGTGGGCTTAAAATATTCAGTAAACCATGCTGTCAACAGATGTGCTGTCATGAAGGCTTTGTCATTAAATTTATAGAGCACAGGCAGAGTAGATTTTGTATAATTCTTGAGGACCCTGGGATTTTTTTTTGAATGATAAATGAGCATCGGCTTCAACTTAAAGTTCCAGCTACATTACCCCTTAATAAGATGCTGTCCTTTGAAGCTTTGAAGCCTGTCTTTTGAAGCTTTGGAGCCAGGCATTGATGTCTTTTCTCTAGCTATGAAAGTCCTAGATGATATCTTCCAATAAAAGGTTAATTTATCTGCCTTGAAACTCTGTTGTTTAATGTAGCCACCTTTTTCAATTATATCAGCTAGATCTTCTGGATGACATGGTGCCACTTCTCCATCAGCACTTGCTGCTTCACCTTGCATTTTTATGTTATGGAGATGTCTTCTTCCCTTAAACCACATAAACCAACCTCTGATAGCTTCAAACTTTTCTCCTACAGCTTTCTCACCTCTCTCAGCCTTTGTAGAATTGAAGAGAGTTAGGGCCTTTCTCTGGATTAGGATTTGGCTTAAGGGAATGTTGTGGCTGGTTTGATTATTTATCCAGATGACTTGAACTTTCTCCATATTGGCAATAAACCTGTTTTGCTTTCTTATCATTCATTTTTTCACTGGAGTAGCACTTTTAATTTTCTTCAAGAACACTCCCTTTGTATTCACAATTTTGCTACTGTTTGGTACAAGAGACCTAGCTGTTGTTCTACCCTGGCTTTCAACATGCATTCCTCATTTAGCAAAATAATTTCCAGCTTTTGATTTAAAGTGAGAAACGTGCCACTAGTTCTTTTACTTGGACACTTAGATGACATTGTATAGTTATTAATTGACATAATTTCAATTATGTTGTGTCTCAGGGAATAGGGAGGCCCAAAGAGAGGGAGAAAGATGGATGGAGTGGCTGGCAGGTAGAGCAGTCAGAACACACACAGCATTTACCAATTAAGTTTGCTGTCTTACATGGGCTCAGTCCACATAGATCACCATGATAGGTATAATAATAATGAGAAAGTGTGAAATATTTTGAGAATTATCAAAATGTGACACAGAGCCACAAAGTGAGCACATGAGATTGGCAAAATGGCACCAATAGACTTGCTTGACCATGGTTGCCACAAGCCTTCAATTTGTAAAAAATGTACTGTCTGTGGAGCACAACAAAGCAAAACACAATGTCTGTGTTAACATCAAATTACAGAAGCTACTCATATTCTGAACTGGAAATGAACTACTGAGTGAAGGAAAAAAAATATCCTGAAGTCTTACTAATACAGGGAAAAGCTAAGTAGAAGAGAACAAGGTATTAATATATGTACACACGTTTCAATTGCTAGACTTAGTTTGAAGTATCAAAGTATGAGGTGCTTGCTCACATGTTTGTAGCAGGAATTTCTCCTTCTTCTGAAAACATTTTAATATTTTTGTTCTTCTGTTCCTGTGTCAATATTTTATTGTTTAGCATTGAAAATAAGAGATGTATTTGTCTATTTGTTTCATTCATCTTAAGTCAATTAATTTAGTAGAATGTTATTCTTCATGTGTATATGACATACGAAAATATTTCAAAGAAAGACTGTGAGCCATCAAAAAGACCGAATCAGTAATAGAATGCTGCTTATACATCTCTTGTTTAGAAAAAGGAAAAAAATCATTTTTTTCTACTTTATTTTTGTCTTTCCTGTGTCTAGTCTTCTTTCTCATAAATAAATGCATTAGGATCTTGATATACGTTTGATGCAGATGAGACCCTTTTCATCTTCATCAACGCTACTCATAGTCATAGGTAAAACTGGTCCATACATATATATCAATTCTTTCAATCCTTGGAATTCCCTTCAGCAAAACACACGGTTGTTCTGCTCTTCCTGGGCTTTAGGTGAGCTTGATGACAAAAGGGTGCTGGGAATTACCTTTGAACCTGCTTGGATGAGTGCTTTGTGAAGCATCTTCTATTTTCAGTTGTTAGGAACTAGCAGTCATTAGTACCAGCTAGGTAGGAGCTCACTCTTCAGCAGGTGATTGCACATATATGAACATTAAGACAAAAGTATTTCAAAATATCCTATTTCTTCTTCCCTACTTGTTTCATTCCTTGGTCAATAGGAATTCTTCTGACTTACTGGTTATATTGGGGACTTTTATTTAGAAACCAAGTTTCTGACCCTAATAAATGTATAGGATGAATAACTTTTTATACTTTTCTGTGAAAGAATGGAGTATGTTTTTAGGCAAATTACTTCTTGTGCATATCTCTAGGGAGCTCAGTAATGTATTTAATGAGTCCAAATACTTATAGAAATGAAAGCCAGAAATGACCTATTATATTATTCTTTCTGCCTCTTGAGAGTTCAGTACAAATGTACTCCCTTTGGCTGCTCTTACAATAGCAGCAAAAGTGGTTGCTTTGATGATTTATTTCCTACAAAATTATCACAATTTTTGTTGTTTGCATAACATATATTGTATTTTAACAATCTCTACAAAGTATTTCAGCAAAATATTTTATATGTATGGGCAGTTAGTACTAAGTCTTCAGGCAAGCAGCTTCTTAATACATCTCTCTTTCTTTCATGATGAAATATCCAGGGGAAAACAGGTAGGTAAGAGAATCAGAAGGTGCTTATGGCAGTGAAATAGTACTGTGTAATGGAAATGTGGAAAGGGAAGGTGTTTGGCTTCACAGTTAGAATCTCCTGTTTCCTGTATGTCTGGTGGTCACAATGCAGATATTTTGATTGTCCTATGTGTTGAAAGTCTTAGAGGATAATTAATATTATATCTTTTCAAAAATTCAAGACTAATTAAGAGGCCGATGTATAATATAGCCATACTTTAATTACTTTTAAAAAAAGATAGAAGAGTGTGGCTTTAGATCTGTGACCAGTATAGCTCACTGATAATTTATCCCAGAATAAAACAGATTTACCAACCCAGCAACAGATTATCCTAGACAATTCCAGCCCTTTTGTCCCCTTCCTTGGGGAGCAAAACATATTCCCCTAAACTTGCCACATACATTATACTTAAATATAATATACCATTTGTGAAGGCAAGCAAGTCAAAGTAGTCATAATAATGGCAATAATAATGATACCTATGACAGTAATGGTGATGATGATGATTATGATGATAGAAATTAAAAGAAAGGAAGAGTAAGGGATTGATCTTCTCTTCTTTAAATGCTCCATTAACAGACATATCCACTTAGACGTCATTTTGTTGGAAGGCAATGGAAAGAGAGCAAGAGAATTATTCTAGTGGAAGTCTTTCATCTACAAATAAGAGGTCAGAAAAAAAGATTTCCACCTCACATTCTGGATTAGCTTATTTATAACGATGTAACATGACAACTGGATATTAAACTGAATTAAACATCTCAGGAAAATTTTTCATAGATATTCTAAGGGGATTTGATAGATTTGATAAAATAAAATGTATAGATCTTTTCTCAAAATACTAAGATCAGAACAAATTATGAGATTTGAATTTAAGATTTCATAATCACTCCATGAAAAGGACAGACAGAAAACTTTTCTTAAATTTATAAAGCGACAAAATTTAGCTATCATCTGGGGTCAAATAAAATCTCATAATAAGACAGTGCCTTGCATGGTTTCTCATTACTTTCCAAAGTTTAATCTTCAACTTTACAGGTGCATGAACTAATCTAACATTTGGTCTCCCAAAATTTATTACTTTTTATGGAATTCAATCATTGTAGCCAAATTCATAGGAGACTGGTATATAAGGAATCTCAGCTCTAAGTGAGAAATTATATGTCTACAAAGCATTTTGGAATATTAGTAGTCACCGATAATTCATGGGATTCTTTTTGTGCTCAATTCCCTTATCTAAAGAAATGATCCTACCTCACAGATTAGTTGTAAGACTAAGAAGATTATGTGTTTAAAAGCCTATTTTTTACCTGGTTCATAGCAAATAACTCACTGTATGTTAATTACTATTTAGTGGTGCTAACATTTATTAACCAATTTCTATATGCCAGACAGTCTTCTAAGAACTTTACACGTATTAATTCATTCAATACCCACAATAGTCCTGAGACTTTGAGCTATTACTAGTCTCCATTACATAGCAGGAATTAAATCAGAAAATTCAATAAATTTCCCAGAGGCATACATTTGTTGTGTGGTATATCTAGGTTCAATCAAACTTAGGCATCTGATTTCATCAATCTGCATGGATAGCAAAATTAGAATTACATGGTGAAAATATGATTAGAAAAATGGGAGATGATCTTAAAGAGTCTGGATTCTTCATACTGAAGTTAGAATCAGTAAACTAGTATTATTGATTCTAACTTCAGTATATATCCATCAATATTGGATACTTGTATTCACTGGTATGGCACTCTTTCCCTAGACCAGAGTCAAGATACAGTGATTCTTAAATGATTTCTTAGCTTCTTTGAAAATTATTCCTCTTTTATAAATCTAGTATTTATTCAGGTAGTATACAACACAATTGATTAAGTTTGGCTTTCTTATTTGAAATCATATTATAATTATCCAGGAAATATAATTTAGTCAATGTAATACGAGTTTGGGAAGAAGGAACTACTCTTCTATCTCTTCCCCTAACCGTACACACACACACACACACACACACACACACACACATATATTTCCCTTATTATTATTAAACTTCCTATATTCCAAATTTTTTTATTTTAAATCATTTAGTACAGGTGGTAGTGGATTTACTAAAGTAACAGAAATATGTATTTTATTTTCGTTCAAATAGTTAATGTTTTTTAGGCATGTAGTAAGCATACTAAGTTGATAAACTGATTACAACAATGCCATCATGTATTATATCAAAAAGTTAATATGTAATAGCTATTGAGATACATGTATCTCCAGGGATGTGGACAAACCTTTGGCATTCACCTCACGGTAGTTGAGCCACATTTTCTTTCTGAATTGCATCTAAAGAAGCCAAAATTATTTTGCAAAAATAAAACATTTTTATGAGTTTCTGTACCATGGTATTAATAGTATACACTCATGAAGGTAAACACAAAATTTTATGGTAAAATCAATTAATATTGTTTTAAAAATAATACGTATTTTTGTTGTTGGGATAAATATAAAGAGTCTGAGTCTTTGTTAAATATTTGATTCTTCATGAGATGTATATTTGTTTATGTTTGTGGAAAGTACAGACCCTTCCATATACTTTTGTTAAACAAGTATTTTATACACAAAGTAGTGTGAGATCAGCAGTAGATAGAAAGTAGTTATACTGAGTGTAAATATGTACCACTAATTGCCTGAATATTAAAAACATCCTAGTAGAATAGGTCAATCTTAAAGATTAGTTACATTTCAACTAAATATTATAATGAGGTATAACACAGTAAAATATTTAGGGCATAACACTTCTATATACTTGGTTTGTTTTTGTTATTATGACATGGATTTTACATAGATAAGTACTATGTGGATGTTTTAAAATTCTCAGAAGCCCATAGTTATACTTACAGAGCTTGTTGACAACAAGATAATCTCTATAAAGGGAAATTGTATGAAAGTAAGTTGAAGCATAGCTAAATATTTTTTTACTCTCATTGGTGGTTTGTACTTAAACATATGTATACATGCAGAGGAAAAACTCATTTTACTTAGTAAAACATTAATTCAGGTAATCTATCTCTAATTCTTCCTAAAATAGTATATATTCTACTTTATAAGCTATACTATTAAATGCCTATTATTGACCATTCGTTGGGTATCAACACAGTCAAAATATTAACAAAATATAAAATTACATACGATTTTTCTACTTAGAGATTAGGATTGCCTACAAAGATTTACTAGATTGAATGCTATTTTCACTTCAAATTATTGAATATGAAGATAAGATATTTGGGGGAAGAAAAAATATTTAGGCCAGAAAGTGAATCACAAAAAAATTTTCCCATCATTCATAAGTTGGGTTCTAGTTTAGGAGATTTCTGTGCTTTGATAAGTCAAAGAATAAGATAAATGCTCAAATGATGTGTTTTATGTTCATGTCCTCATGTATAGGTCTGGGTCATCTTAGCAACCAAGACAATATGATTGACTTTTTCGGTTTGTAATTTTTTAGTTTATCAGCATTTTGAATATAAGAGTATGAGAAGAATGTACTGTCTATAAAATTTCTCATCTGGTGTTATTGTAGCTTTTGATTTGAAATTTATTAAGAAAAAATAGCAGTAAGCACAAATAAAAGATGTCACTGTTCTTCACCGCAAATGAGCTGATGTTCTATGTTATTTGTCAGTACTATTGAATGTAATTCCTTCTTTCAAATAATTGAGGTAACAGTTAAGGGAAAAGATATATTCACCCTTCTTTGTAGAAACTTAGCTAATTCTGTACTACAGTGTTTGAAATGAATATATACATGGTGGTGGATATGGAGTTGTTCATATTTAATCTCATTAGTATTTATTTCTAGTTCACTTCATGGTAAGAAAGGCAATATATCATAGAGAAAATAGTAAAATATAGAAGGACCTTAGCTGGGTCATGTATGATGAAAAACCCTTTGTTTAAAGCTCAAGTTCATTGTATTATCATAACTGTAGAATATTTACCAGGTATCTTTCAATGATTATATCTTATTGTTTTTGAATATTGAAAAACACTGAGAGAAAGGCAACATTCTAATAGTCAAGCATTAAGATTCACTTTATAACTGAGGATTGAGTTAATCATGGTGGGGAAATGAGAACTACAAAAAAATTGTGTGGTATTTAAAATATGTTGTCGATTAACACCATTTGGTAATATCAACAAATTGTTGCTTCAGTGAGCTTACTTTAAAGGTACAGTAGTCTGTTATTTGTTATAACTATGGCATATTAATTTTCCATCTCATATTGCTTTCCAAATTTATATAAATTAGTCAATTTTATGTATGAAGAGGGCATGAGGTTTGGGTCTGTCTCAATCAAACCAGCATCTAGATATAAAGCATAAACTGACCACAATTAAAAATTGTATAATCAACAATTTTAGAAAGTTGTTTCCATTAAGTGTATGATTTCTTTATCTCTGATTTATAGGTGTATCAGTTCAGTGTC
>RJWJ010028077.1:0-21672 GCA_004363605.1 Indri indri
CACTGTTCACTCCCGGTGTCTCTGTGCAGTGGTGTGGTCTTGGGCAGTCCTTTAACCTTCCTAAGCCTCAGTTTCCTCATCTGTAACATAGAGAGACTAATAACACTATGTCTTATCCCTACCTACCTTTCAAGCAAAGTCTCAAATGAGATAGGATGCCCAAGCTCTGACCCTCCCGCTCTCCTCATACTTCCCTACAGCGAACATAGCACAGCCCACGTGGGACCCTAACACCAATTTTCTTGGATTGCTTCCCCCAGGAGCTATGTGATTTCTCTGGGAGCAGCAACTCTGTTTTATTTACTTTTAGATTCCCCAGTGCCCAATAAGATTAATAGCAGAAAACACTTATTTATATGGCGTGTACTCTGGGCTGGGATCAACCCTCTGAGGGAGATCCTATTATCATCCTTATTTTATAGAGGAAGCTGAGGCACAGAGAAATGCCCAGTCCTGTACCTGGTGCACAAAGTGTCCAATATTTGTTTTCATTAGGCAGGAGAAGGGTGGAGGGGTGAATTAATGAGTGTATTGGTGGATGCGTGGGTGTACGGAAGGATAGATGGCTGGGTGCATATGTGGGCAGATGGATCGGTAAATAGATGAGTGTATGGGTGAGTGGGTGGGGTGGGAGGGCATGTGGAAGGATGAATGGAGAAGTGGATGGGTGGATGGGTGAATCCATGAGTGGATGGATAGATGGGTGGTGGGTGAATGCATGGACGGTAGGTGGGTGGATAGATGGCAGGTGTGTGGATGAGTACATGAAAGGATGAATGAGTGAGTGGATGAGTGGAAAGGTATGTGGATACTGGTTCAGAAAGTCCTTGTATTATCAAGTCTTGGGAGTGGGGAGATAACCTTGGGACCATTTAAAGAGCGGAGGCATTTAGAAATAGCAAAGCAAAGCTCCTCACTCTAGCAGGGAGAAGACCCTGGGAGTCAGAGTCCCATGCCCTCCCAGGTCCCGGCAGGCCGCCGTCTCCCCCGGCCCTGACACCTGGGCAGCCCCCCACGCCTGCGGATGAAAGGTTGGCAGAGGCGAGGGGTGGGCGGGCGGCTTGTTCTCTCATTGTCGGCGGTAACCTTCCTCCGGGCTGCTTGTTCTGCGTAATGTTACACTTGTCTTCCCGCAACACTTGGATACCCGAGCCAATTTTGTCATGCAAATGAATTCAGCCCATTGTAAATCCTGAGAAGGGGCGCAAGTCTCTCCGAGCTGCAGGGGCGGGGCTGCGCGGGGCTCACGGTGGCTTCCCTGCTGCCCCTTCACCGCCACAGAGGAATGGGGTTACAGACCTTTGCTGTGGACTGGCCCTTCCTCCCTAGAATCCAAGACCGCTAGAGAGATGAATCCTCTCTGATTATCGGTTAATAATCTGAGGTCCAGCGAGGGCCAGCGTCTTGCCCACAGCCACACAGCCAGTTAGCCAGGGTTGCCAAGTCTTCATCCATCCACCCTGACTCTCAGCCGTAACTCTCTCCACTCGAACTCGAGCTGAGCCTGCCATCTTCCTCATTCAGAGCCCTCCGGCCACCAGGATAGCCTGATTCTACTCCACCCAGCCAAATCTGTGGGGGGACCCTGAGACCTTCTGGGGGCCAGGACTTCCCAGTGGCTAGCTGTGTTACAGGGGGCAGGATTGACATGTGGACAAGGGACAGGTCTGGCCTGGACAGTCAGAAGGGTCAGGGGACACTCTGTGGGTCTGGCAGGTATAGGTCATGGCCAGGGATGTTGGCCAAGGCAAGACTGGGCTGACGGGTATTGCTGGTCGGGGTCGGGATGGAGCACAAATGCCAGGTGTTCTGCCAAGAAGGGCAGGTTGGGACCAATGCCAGACCATCATTGTCAGCAAAAGCAAGGGGGTAAGTGCTTGGACACAGGGCAGAGGGTGAGTAACTGAGCCCACGGGCTGCCTGGGGCCCCATGGAGAGGAAGCCCTGCATGTGAGCTCTGCCTGAGGGCAAGGACCGAGGGAGCAAGTGGCCCCAGTGGAATGCTGGCAGTGGGTGTGGGGCGAGGACAGGCGTACTTGTTTCAAGGCTGCAACATGCTAGGCGCATTACACCATCTTCAGATATTCTAGTAGTTCTTCTTTGAGATAGGTGTTGTCCCCACTTTATAGATTAGAAAACTGAGTCCAGGGAGATTATATGTTTGGCCCGCAAAGACACACAGCTTGAAGTGGAGATTTAATTCTAAATTCATGAGATTCAGGCATTCCAGAGTCTATGTTCTTTTTCCGCTCCACATTCTGCCACCCCTACCAGACTCTGCCATCAGGAATCAGCCCCTTATTGAGCTAGCGGCAGCTGGGGCAGAGGACAGGGTGTTGATGAGGGAAGTAGTCACTGGTAGAGCCTGATTTTCCAGGAGATAAGAGTTTCCAGCTATTTGAAACACTCAGGGGCTCCCAGTGATGAACTGAATACAGCCCTGTCTCCTTCGTCCGGCATTTAAGGTCCTTCCCCACATGCCCTACCTCCTACCCCCCCTGCACATGCCCACTTCCCAGCTGGTCTCGAACATTCCAGGGCTTTGCACAGGCTCTTTCTTCTGCTTGGAATTCCCTTCCCCCAACTCGGCCACTTGCTAATCTTCAGGACTTGTCTCAACTGTCCCGTAGACTCTCCTTTCCCTACCCTGGACAACGTTGGCTCCTCCCTCTTCTGTACGCCTCTAATTTTCTCACTCACACCCATTATATTGGTTGTTTGCAAGAATGTATATTGTATTGGTTTTCCCCACCGGTCCTAGAGGACTGAGGTGGCTCCCAGTTGTTCACACTGCAGACTCTGTGGCCAGCAGCCCCCAGGCTGACCCTGTGTACTCCCCAGTGTCTGTCTGGGGCCCCTCTTCCAGGACCAATTCCACACTCCCCACCCCCTCACTAAATCCTGTGCTGCTGCTGCCTCTCTCAGTTGGCCTGAGCCAAACCAAAAGCAGGTGATCAATCAAGTGCTAAAAGCGCTCACATTCCCAAGCCTGGCCCGGGTCATTCTGAGGAAGCTATGGACCGGAACAGCCTCAGTTATGGGCTCAGGGCCCTTGGGGCCAGTAGCAGGGCCTTGGGTCCCCTGCCTCCATGGTTGCAAGCACCAGTGCTCTCTTCTGCCTGGCCAGCCTCCCAGGCAGAAGGAGCCCAGAGAGCAGCGTGCTGGAAAGGAAAGCAGCTCTCCAACATCTGTGAGACACAGTCCTTTGTCCAGTTCTGCCTGGGACCCGTGGTGTGCCCTGGGCTAGTCCCTTTCTTCTCTGGGCTCAGTTTCTCATCAACAAACTGAGAGGGATGGATTCAGGCAACGCCAAGGCCCCCTCTTTATGGGAGCCAGCACCAAGGCTAAAGCACCCACTTACAGCTCAGACCTCTCCCTGGAGCCTCCCCCCTGGGCCGGATGAAGGCAAAGGTTTACCAAGCACTTGCTATGCCCAGGCACAGTGCTAACAAACCTTCTTCCATAAGTTATCTCATCAGTCCTGGCAACCACTCTATGAAGTAGGCTGCATGGTTATCCCCAATTCACAGATGAGAAAGGGCCTCCTCCCAGGCCACACAGAGCCCAGTTCTACTCCTTCACTCTGTGGCTTGGTCCCAGCCTGGCTGCAGGGCATGGTGACATTTGTCAGGTGAATGTGATAACCACTACTACCCTACAGAAACAGGTCTTGGTGACATTTGTGAGCCTCTCTGCTCAGATGTGCCCCCTCCCCTTTGCTGGCTTTTGGGGGGTGGGGAGGGTAGAAGGAGGGTAGTTCCACAGTAGTTAGAGGCAGGAGTTTGGCCAGTGAGGTTACACACCACGCACCCCTGTCTGGTGCGCCCCACAAAACGTGCTCGTGGCATTCCCCAGCACCTGGCACACACAATGAGAATGTGTTGGAGAAAGGGAGGGAAGGAGAGCCCCGCCAGTCCTGGTGTGAAGAGTGTACGACCCTCCACACCTCCATATGGGCAGTGGTCTGGCTTATGGGGGGGGTGGAATCCCCTCTCTCAGCGAATCCCTGTGTCAGGCAGGGACCCAGGGCAAGACCCCGGAATCCCAAGAATCTGCTCTGCCCTCCCTCCCAGGGAGGCTTCAAGCACACCCCTTCCCTTCTCCCGACCTCACTGTCCCCATCTGAGCAATGTCAGAATTGAACCAAAGAATGCTCCACCCCCCACACATGGCTTTGCCACAAACCCCTGGAGCCCCTGGGTGCCCCGGGCTCGCACCCTTGCTGCTGACCACGCTGCGGGCACCATCCGAGTGCCCCTCTCGGCCATCCACCGAGGGCCGCGGGTCCACCCGGCCTCCCGCAGGACCGCGGCGCCTCTGGCATTGCCGGCATAATGTATGCCCTGTGTGCCGCCCCAGTCACTCAATCCCAGCCGGCCTGCGGAGGCAGAGATAGTCCTTAATGAGAAGAGCCCAGGCTTTATCTGCTTTCGACTTCAGCCATTATCTCTCCCAGTCTATAGACACGCAGTTACCTCTGACAATAATGCTCAGAGGCAACAAATGCTGATGAGTTTTCTATGCAGTCCGCACAATAAGTCTATCAAAACAACCTCGGAAAATTATGAACCCCCGTGACAGACAAATACAACCGGCTTCGGCGTGAATTTAGAGCCCCCAACGCTACGTTTCTTTTAATTCTTCAGGCTTCCCTTATCTCTGCTGTTCCTCTTCTGGTGGGGAGATAACAGTAATTCTTCTCTGTGCTGGGTTTTTTTTTCTCCCCCTACCCCTTGCTTTTTTTTTTTTTCCACCCACTGAGTGAGATGTTTTCCGTGTCTTTCTGCTTGCTAAAGATAAAGGGTTAAAGACCAACTTATGTTGGGTGCTGGGGAAGGGGGAGGGGGCAGGGGAGAGGGGAGAAAAAGTAATCAGCATTCAAGAGATTGCTATCGGAGAAACCGCGCAGAGAACAGTAATTTTGCTGGCTTCGGCGAGGGCTCTCTCCACTCCACCCCCCCTTTTTTATGAATGCACATAATGCCTGGAGTGTTGGGGGCAGATAAAAGAATTAGCAGCAGCCAGGGGGACGGAGGCCCGGAGAACAGGGGAGAATTAGAATGTCTATCTTTGTCTCTTCCGGCTCATCCAGCCAGCCGAGGCTCCCGGCTCGTAAACAATTTAATCTTTTTGCTACAGTTAAAATACAAAGACAGCAAGCCTCCTTCTTCCAAATGGAAAAGGGAGGAGGAGCAGGACAGGAGGAGGATTGGGTTGGGGGCTGGGGGGGGGTGTGGTGGATGAGGGAGGGGGGATAGAAAAGGGCTGACACCACAAACTTTTCTGCTGCCGGCTTAAACCCCTCGGCCCTTGAGACCTCAGAACTGCTGTCCCCTCTGGGGGACAGGTGCAGCCCAGACCTGGTGTGGTCCAGCCCACCTACAGGGCAGGAGGCTCTGCCATGGAAGGTGGGAGTCCTGCCCCTGCCGAGGGTCCCTGGTTCCTGTCATCCTGGGAGGTGGCCGCTTTTGGCTGTCCCAGGATTCTTCCATTGATCGATGGTCCCACCCTTACTCCTCCCCCACTTCCGTCCTCTCCCACCGGCTCCCTCTTCTCCTGGTACCCACCCAGGTGTGGTATGCGCTCTCCAGTCATGCAAAATGAGCACGCCTTCTCTTCCCCGCCAGGCTGCAAGCTCCTTGAGGGTAGGGACCACTGCGGTGAATATGCCCACTGGGAGCACAGGGCAAGGATGGGGTTCCATGCACAGAATGGGGGCTCCAGCTGTCCAGCTACTGCCCAAGACCAGCAAAGGAGAACGGCTGAGATGGGATACACGGATGTGTGCCCCTTCGCCATCTCTCTCACTGTCTCACACACACACACACACACACACACACACACACACACACACACAGTGGGGGTGGGCAGAACTCTAGGGAAGAACATTACCTAGAAAGAGGAGAAGCCTTTCTGAAAGGACAGATTATTTTGAGGGACTCGAAAATTAACCAGAATAAGGAAGCCTCTGAGGGGCCCTAGGAACAGAGGATCAGAGGAGGGAGGACCCCTCCCACCTGGAAGGCCAGTGGCCCACTAGAACAATCAGCTGTGCAACCTCAGGACAGCCAGTGCCCCAGTGATCACTGTACCCCCCACGGTGGGCATTTCCATCCATTCCAGCTGCACCCTTGCCACATGCAACATGAAAAGCTGAGTTCACATAGGTCCATGCTGGAGGCTGGCTTCTCCCTTCTCTGCGCTTGTACTGCCTATGGAGTGCTGATCCCACTGTGTTGGCATATAATTTACCATCCTCTCTTGCTTGAAAACTCCTAAAGGTCTTCCTCACTCCTGAACACCTGAGCCCCCACACCATGCCTGGCCAAGCCTGCTGAGTGCTTGCTGAGTGGTTTGGTAGATGAATAGACGAATGAATGAAGTAAAACACACACAAAAAAAAACAGCAAAGGGAGAGGGTAGGTGAGAAGAGCTTCTCATGGCACCAGACACACACTTGAAGAAGGCCACTCTGGAAAAAGGATGGAGTGGGAGCACCAGGAAAGGAGGAATGAGGGGCCAGAAGAAGAGGATGGGGTATGGCCCCCAGAGCTGGTCCTCTCTCCCCAGGCTCCAGCCGGAGCCTTTCAGACAATGGGGTGACCAAAGCAGTGATCAGGACTCAGCCATTTGCATCCTGGCTGAAGCTCAGCCACGTTCAGAGTGAATTCCTTACTTCTTACCTTGGGGCCCTTCCCAGGAAGGCCTGGGGGGAAATCATGAGCCTTGGAGGCAAGGGAACTGGGTTCACCTTCCAACTTTGCCTTGGCTGGAAACTCGAGTTTGGCTGTGTAAACTTTGAGTACATCAATCTCTCTGAGCCTCAGTTCCCTACCTGTGAAATGGAAATAATAATGACCTCTACCTTACAGGGTTAGGGGAGCACACAGTAGGGACCCAGCATGTGTTGGTCAAACTAAATAGAAGTGATGGCTTGTAGTCACAAATATAGCAGACACAATAAACCAAGGATGCTAAAAACACCTTAAAGCACCAGAGAGAAGCTTTCCTTTTATTATTAGTAGTAGTAGTTATTCATTCTTGCACTGCCCTTTACTCCTTGGAAAACTGAGACTGGACTGAACCGTAATGCGGGGGACAAAGCTGCTTCCTCAGGCTCCTGTGTCTCCGCATGAGGCTGGGGAATGACGAGTTCAGGTGAAGCTCTTTCTTTGGAGACGCCATGGAGGTGGTGTTCTGGCCAAAGGAGGTGGCTGTAGTAACTGACTTGTTTGTACAGCTTTGCAGATAAACTCCAGGCCACTCTCTTTCCCTTGTGGTTGCTTCTCATCTATGATCTGGGCCAAGCTCTCCCTCCCATCCCAATCCCAAGCCCCACCCAAATATTCATCCCTCCTCACCCGTTGACACCAATGTTACCCTGAAAATGACCCCCATGTAGTTGAGGAGGCATCGGAGTGGAACACGGGTATGAACATAGGTGTTGTAAACAATGTTTAAATAATAATTTGCCATTTAATGTTTATATCCTACAATCACACAACAGTTCTTTTCAAATGTACATTAAATATATATCATCTCGGTCATGTCCTAAGCCAAGATATCCCCAATTGTCCACACATCAGAATCTCTTGAGTAACTTTAAAAAATATTAGTTCTCAGTAAATGCCTGGAGATTCTGAATCAGTATGTGTGTGAGCGAGAGAGTGGATGTTGGATCTGAGGAGCAAGAAAGTAGATTTCTTAAAAGACCCCAGGTGATTCGGCTGAGGAGCCTGGTTTGGGATCTGCTATCTTTAGCCACAAAGAAATAGGCTTCATTTTATTCATTAATTCAACGAACACTTTCTGAGCACCTGCTATTTGTCTCTGTGTGTGTTGGGAGGGGAGGGAGTGAGGGGAGATAAAAAGAAGCTGAAAAACCCACAGGGCACAAGAAAGCGGTGTCCGGCCCACCCAGGATGGATCCCCAGGCCCCCAACCTCAATCCAAACAGCCCACCCAATACTGAGCTCTCCTCTTCTGAGATCCACAGGGCTGGATGCCTGTTCTCTACTAAGGAATAGAGCAGGAATACACATTCACTAAGGATCTAAGAAGCACCAAGCACTACACTGAAGATGTAACCATACATATGATTGCATTAATCCTCACAAAACCCATATGTGGTAGCTGTTATTATTTGCATATTATTAATGAGGAAATACAATCACAAAGAGGCTGAAGAACTCACTTAAGTTCACAAAGCAAGTGGTAGGGCCACCTGCCCCCACTCCCCGCTCCCAAAATGTATGCTGCCTAAGTGCAGGGTCTTAGAAATCTTTGTCGTTAATCACAGTGCCTAGCATTCAATCATTCAGTCACCCATTCAGAAAACTGACAAACCACCTACTGTGTGCAAGGTACTTAACTGTGGGGGATAAATAAGACCCTGACCTCAAGGAGTGTACAGTTTAGGAGGGGAATTCAGGCAATTGCACAAATAACTTAGAGATAAGGAGAGGTGCAGCAGCAAATGATCAGAGTTCAGTGGAGAAAAATTCCTTCCAGCTTCAGGGATTCACAATCCCAGAAATCCAGAGGTCCTTGGCAAACATTAAGGTCTTATTTCATCAGAGAGGTGAAGCACCTCACCCAAGGTCACACAGCTGGAGGGGCCATAAATACGAGATGAATCGAATGAGATTATTCACCAACTTCAATTACATCTTAACCGCTAATAACTTGGCTCCTGCTCACCTAATGGGATTTCCTCCTTGGACATCAGCCTTCCTTCCCTTCCCCCTTCCACTGACATCAGCCAATTAGAGAAGGGCAGGTGCTGTGATTGGGGTCACAGTGAGAGGAAGAGATGGAGAGGACCACAGCTCACCCCCATTCTAGGCTGAGAAGGAGGTGATCAGTTTCGGTGCTCACAGCCTCTTATGACAAAGAGCCTGGGAAAAGCCTGCCTATTTGGACAGGGGGCAGATTTGGAAGCTCAGTTCCGCCAACATGAATGCCCAGGGGACACCTGCTTTGGACACAGCACCCTTTATGCTCCATGTCTGAGACCAGCAGGCATGGGGAGAGATGTGAGGCCACATACTGAGACCTTCAGGCAGATCAACAAACCTGAACACAGACATAGACAGGGAGAGAAGAAATACATATATGCATGAGAGTAAACCAGATACACCTCTAGGCAGAGCCACAAAACTAGCTTCTGAGAGAGTCACAGAGACCCAGACACAACAGGATTCTTAGGCAGAGTCAGATATCCACTCATTTATTCCACAGAAATCTATTAGGCACCTACTATGTGCAGGCACAGGGACATAAAAAACTGTCCCTACCCTCCCAGAGCTCATGGCCTAGTAGGACAGAGCCAGCATGGAAACAGCAAGTACAATACGACAAGCAAAAAACACAAACATGAAAAGACAAGGCCTGGATAAGCACAAAAAGAGAGACAGAAAAAGACACAAAGAGAAGCCCAGAGGTGCCAAGATAGAAGGCAGGAGCAGAAGCACCAAAGTGCTCAGAGAGAGAGCAACGGAGATGTCCACAGATGTGCCCACATGCACACACATACACACACCAACACCTCTGCTGTGCGGGAGGACAGAAGAAGCCCTTTCCCAGGACCCCCGCCCCCAGCAGACCCCAAGCTTTCCCCGTGGGGATGAGGGAGTGGGGCTTGGAGAGAGCTAAGCTTTCCCCTTGAGGGGCACAAAAGGCTTATGTAGAAGAAGAGCCAGGCTCTGCTGACGGCAAACAGATCTGCACATGTGTGGGCAGACGACAGGGAGATGGCAGCTCCTGGGGCGGCCCCAGCTGTCCTGGGAGCCAAGGCCAAGGGTCCAGCTCCTGCAGACCCACTCTGAGGCACAGCACAGCTGCAGCTGTGGAGACTATGCTCCGGTCAGCATCCCCCTGCACCAGTGCCTTGCGGCTGGCCCAGTGCAGACAAAGGTTCTCTCCTGACCTTGACAGAGTCCTCAATCACCTAATCTGGAACCATGTGGTCCTTAGAGCTCAGATTCTTTGGGTCTAACTTCAATCCTTCTACGGTCCAATTCTACTGGCAGAGTGCAGGAGCTCAAGCCACGGAACAGGTGTGTCCAGGATGCCCACCTCAGTCTGGTCCACTGGCTCAGTAGCCTGGCCTATTGCAGGCTGCCTAAAGCAGCCTCCCTCAGGGAGGCTCTGCAGAGCTGGATTTGGAAAGGGGTGCTGACTCGCCAAGCCACACCCCTTCCCTCTCCTCACCTCCCCGCAGCCCCTGGCCACGGTTCCTAGTACCAGAGGAGGACTCAAGGCAAGAGACTGGCTCCTGCTACACCCCACACACAGGGAACTGAGGACAGCTTGGGTGAGGTCCCGGGGAAGGGAAGGGGAGGGGGACATGAGCCTGCCCCAGCCACCCATACAAGCGCACCTGAGCCTTACAGCCCACCGAGCAGCACGGGTCAGACTCCCAACAAGCTCCGCCCCATCCCACCTGCCATCCTGCTCTGCTAGCCCTCTCGCCTCCTGCCACCGCCCGAGCAAGTCACCCCACAGATGGCTCCACCATGGCAGACAGGGCTAGGTGCGAGGACCCCCGCACCGGCCTGGCTGTCTGTCCCTCGACCCCACCAGCCTTTCCCGTCCCAGGGGCCCTCCTGCTACGTGCGCGCCTGTCCCCCTGCCAGCCGAGAGCGCGTGCGCGGCGGGGGCGCACGGCGGGACAGGGGTGCGCGGGCCGCCTCCGAGGCTGCCCCCCGGATGTTAAGTGCGGGGTGGGGGGGGCCCAGGCTTAAGTAGCAATTAAGGCTGCCGGGGAAGAAATGGAAGGCCAAACCGCCTGTTTATTTCCCTCCCCCCACTATACCCATCACACACATCTCCTAGTTGGAAGAAAAGAGGGAAAGAGAGAGAAAGGGGGAAAAAAAAAAAAACTAAACCAAACCTCACTGCAATTAGGAGAGCCGGCTGGGGAAAAAAGATACGAATTAAATGGATGTTTCTGCACAAAAACCCCAGGCTGACAACATCTCTGGCCTTGTAAGGGGGAAATGACTGTGCCTCGGTGTTTACATAGCCGAAATCAGGGGGAATTATGCTGTCATACTGACAACTGTAGGAGGACAATTTTAAAATTACACCGTTCAACACCTTTAATGATTTGTAACAGAAGAGGTGTGGCTACTCCTATTAAATGTGTTGCCAAATCAATAAAAGGGATAATTGGAGTTGTTAGAGCAAATTATAGCAGCGTCTCTTCTGTTGCTGTACAATGTTCCCTTGTAAACTGCTATTACAGGCAGCGCCGTATTTCTCTCTTATTTGGCCGCTTTGTAATGAGTTGGCATTTTGCAGCATAATAGTTCCACTTTCTTTTATGGAGCTCTCACTTTAACTTTTTCTCCTTTGTGCAGCCTATAATTTCCTTGCCCTCCCTGCCTCCCCGCCTGTTTTCAGAGGTGGCCACACTGCCTGTCAGCAGCCTCTGGGTGATAAACTATATTATTTCACATTATTTTCAGGCCTTTTCAATTGGCAGTCAGATGGGGTTGAGGGGTAGATGGGTCTGAGGGGATGGGGATGTGGGAAGGGAGGGAGAGAGGAGACAAGGCCAGGAGGAGAACTAAAAAATTCACAGAAATCGAAGGGAAAAGGAATGGAGAGGGTACGAGGTTGGCCTCCCTCCCAGGGTGGGGGCCTGGCCCTTTAAACATAGGACTTTCCAGAGCCTTCTGAGCTAGGCAGAGACTCTAGCTGGTGGCTTAGCAAATGGGTGTCGGGGGCTGTACGGTGCCCTGCCAGACCCCACCTCACCTTCACACCCCAGGACCCCTGGCTCTCCCTGCTCATAGAGACAAAACCGATAAACAGCTCAGAACTGAGGAGCTCCTGATTTTCTCTGCCCCCTCAGGTACCAAGAGCTTAGCCCAGGTCATAGGAAAGGTGTGGGGCTGCACCCCTAGAAGCATCTTGGGACTCCCAAGTGGATAGGTCTTGGAGGACAGACACGCCATTCCCACCGCAGACAAAGCCTGAAGCCACCAAAAGTTCTGAGGCATGGTCCTGGCTGAGGCA
The DNA here is from genome assembly GCA_004363605.1 of Indri indri. Taxonomy (NCBI): domain Eukaryota; kingdom Metazoa; phylum Chordata; class Mammalia; order Primates; family Indriidae; genus Indri; species Indri indri. The sequence continues at coordinate 12,025 of RJWJ010028077.1, forward strand.
GGGAGCTGGAGACCATCACAGGCCTGGTCCTGGCGAAGCATCCGCTGTCCTGAAAGGAGCACTGGTCCAGGAGTCTGGAAGCCTGGTTCCAGACTTGAAGGTGCCTCCACACCTCACCCACACTCAGGCCTTGGCCCTGGCTGGAAAGGACAGAGTCCCCGGGCAGCTGGGGACCAATCTCACTGTGTATATAATTCAGGTCCTGAGACAGCAATAAAAGTCCAGGCCCAGACAAACTCACTCACTCAGTCCCCATGTTGGGCTACAGGACAATCAATCTGAATTACCACGAGGTCTCAATGAGAGACAATTGGAAAAGAAATGCCATTTTATTACTTCCACAGAGCTGCCATCCCTGGAACCCATCTGCTGCCAAGCAGTGTGGCAGCAAGACTTGCTACGATGAACAGATAAGACTTGATGGTGGACAAATAAGATTCATTTGTAATGAGCAGCATCAATTTGCTTGCCAACAATGAGCGAAGTCCTAATTCTCTTTGGTAGGTTCCTTGTGGCCTTTTGAGTGTCCTCTTGTTTCCATCCTTCATGATCCAAGCTAACTCTTTCCCAAGAGGGCAAATGAAAGTCGACCTGCCTAGGTGCAACCAGAGGAAGTTTGGGATTACTGAGGTTTCAGCGAATGCCATCTAGCATGTGACAGATTTCCAGGTACCCGTCACACGCTTCCTAATTTGAACAATAATCGGTCCCATAAAATCCCAGAAAAATGTAAACATGTGGACAGTTCCATAGCATCTGCTTTTAATAGGAGCTGACATTTTTCTTTATACTGGTCTATGCTAACAATGTTTCAATGCAACAAATAGGCTCGTTAATTGTCTCCTATATTCCAAGCACTGTACTGAGTGCAGGGGACCCACTGGTGAATTAAACAGGCACCATCGATGCCCTCCTGGTGCTGACATTTTGGTAGGGAGCAGATCATAATAGCAACAAGAATCATAACATAGCAATCCTCACATTAGAATTGCACGAAAGCGACAGGAAAGTGTTTTCACTCGTCATCTCATCAGAGGCATTGGGGTTTAGTGGGAAGAGCATGGAATAGTCAGGAAACCTGGTTTCTAGCCTCAGGTCTGCAACCAGAAGACACCTTCTCTCTCGGAGGCTCGGCTCCTTCATTTGTAAACTGAGGGTGTATTTCTTCATTCGACAAATATATATTGAGGATCTACTGTGTGTTGAGCACTACATTAGGCACTGAAGATACAATAATGAACAAGACAAGTGTAGGGCTTGCTCCTATGGATCTTACCATCCAGAAGCAGAGATAGACATCCATCAAATAATCACATCAGTATATAATTACAGAATATATGATACGAACTGTGAAGGAGAAAGACATGAGTTTATTTGTAATAGCTGAAACCTGGAAAAAACTCAGATGCCAAAAGGAGGTCACAGTGGCAGAGTGCCAGGGGAAGAATGGTCTTAGAGGAGACTGGAGAGGTGGGCGGGAGACCTCGGCAGGCAGGAACAGGTCAAGGCTTTGGCCTTTGATCCAAAGGGCAAATGAAAGCTACCGTGGGTTTTAAGCAGGAGACTAACAGGACCAAATTCCTATGGTAGGGATACTATTCACTTCAGCTATATCGAGCAGAAGGGATTGAAGAGGCCCAAAGCAGAAATAGGGAGGTCAGTTAGGAGTCCTTCACAGTGGTCCATGAGAGAATTAACAGTGGCTTGTGAGAAACAACTGAAAGCATGCTCAACACCATTTATCATCAGAGAAATGCAAGGTACACGAGATTCTACTACAGAATCAGAGTTTCCAAAATGTAAAAGGCTGACAATACCAAGGGTTGGTGGGGATATAAAGCAACCGGAACCCTCATACACTGCTGGTGGCAATGTAAATTAGTGTAACTGCCTTGGAAAAAATAGTTGGTGGTATTTTTTAATGCTAAAAATAAGCGTACTTGATGACCTAGCATTAGGTTCATCAAAAGACATGAGCTTTATTTGTGTTAATAATAGCCAAAAAGCTGGAAACAACCCAAATGTCCAACAATTGTAGAGTGGGCAAATAAAAATATGGCATTACCACATGATGGAACATCACACAGCAATTAAAAAGAACAATCTACTGATATGTGCTATATGGATGAATCTCACAATACAAGAAAGGACATACTGCATGGCTCTGTTTACATGAAGTTCAAAAACAGGCCAAAGAAATCAGTAAGAATAGTGGCCAGGAACGCTGTTGCCCTTGCGAGGGAGGCAGCTGTAAGGCTGACAGTGTTTTACATCTTGATCTGTGTGGCGGTTACATGGGTGTAAAAATTCATCTAGCCATATGTTTAGGATTAACATGCTTTACCAAATACAAATTATACCTCAGAAAAGCTTAATAAAAACAGTTGGCAGGGTACGGTGGCTCACCCCTGTAATCCTAGCACTCTGGGAGGCCAAGTTTAGAGGATCCCTTGAGGCCAGGAGTTTCAGACCAGCCTAAGCAAGAGCAAGACCCCATTTCTACCAAAAATAGAAAAATTAGCCAGGCACGGTGGCATGTGCCTGTACTCCACCTACTTGGGAGGCTGAGGCAGGAGGATTGCTTGAGCACAGGAGTTTGAGGTTGCTGTGAGCTATGATGATGCCACAGCACTCCAGCCTGGATGACAGAGTGAGACCCTGACTCAATAAATAAATAAATAAAATAAAAAATAAAATAAAAAGAGTTGACAGTGGCTTGAACTAGGAAGATGGCAGAGGTGATGGAGAGATGTGGACAGAAGAGAGAGAGATTTAAAAGGTAAAATAATGCTTGCCTGCCTTGCCTCAGAAGGTTGTCCTGACCATCGAATGAGGTAAAGTAGAGGAAAGGCTGACAGCCCAGTGGCTTTCTTGCTGTGAATATTCCAACAAAAACAACCCCCCCCCCAAAAAATTCCAGGTTCAGTGCTAATTTGTAGCCCCACAACTAAGACCAAGCTCCTTGCACCCCAGGGGAAGAGGATAATAAAAGTGTTTGCTGGAAATATGGGCTATCTGGTTTTACAGAAGGCGTGGGGTCAACCATGAGGCCCAGAACAAGCCTTGGGACGCCGGAGGACAGCCTGTGCTTCCCGGTAGGAAAGTGGCCATTTGCTTCCCAGCTGCAGCGTAACCACTGGCAGCTGCCCTGAAGTCCCTCCTTAACCTAATTGCATTGAATCACACCATTTTCATGGGATAACGGGATTTCCACGGGCGACATGGGGTTGCAGCTAAGACTAGAGGAAGCTGCTGCTAGTGAAATAGGATGAGAGATATTTAGGGGAAGCCATGGAGAGCTTACCAAGGGCTCTCCCACAACCATGCGAGGTGGGCATTTCTAACGGAGGACACCAAAGCTCTGAAAGGGGAAGTGGGTTGCTCAGCCCAAGCTGGTAAAAGCAGAGTGGAAACTTGTGCCAGACTTTGCAACTTGAGTGCAGTGATGTTCCCACCACATCACAGCCGCCTACTGGTCTGCTAGTGTGGTGCCTCCTCCCCCCACAGCCCAAACTCTGACAGCATCAACCATGGCAAAGCCAAATTCACTGTCCTCAAATTTGCAGGGTCACTGGTAAGTAACTTCTTTCCACACACCTCCTTCTTTTTCATCCCCTGGGGGGAGGGCGCTAATGATTCAGACTTGGGCAACCGGTCATATCTGCTCTGAAAGTTTTCCAGGCCAACATCATTCTTGTAATGGTGTGGAATTGTGGGTCTAAATGAGGTTCCTATCTGAGAGCATGATGGGCTCAAAAAGACCTTGGGGGGAAACCCTGAGTTTGCCAACAAGGGGGCCCTCCAGTCCGCCTGCGCGCATAGGTGGAGAGACCTTCCAGGTGGGAAGAACCCGCTACCAGTCTCCTTAACTTTTGTCTTAGGATGCTTCTCCAATCTTCTGGGTTCCAGATGTGAGGACATCCCCACCCTCAGTAGGTGACTTGGAATTCCAGGCTTCCTTTTGCATGCTCAGAGGACAGTGCAGCTTTAAAATGTATTTCTCCAGCCTAGAATAAATGCCCAGCTAAGGGCAGTGTAGTAAAAGTCTCAGTCCAAAGACTCACAGTATAAGATAAAACTTTTTCTTTATTCTTTTTTTTTTTTTTTTTTTGAGATGGGGCCTTGCTATATTGTCCAGGCTGGAGTGCACTGACTATTCACAGGCACAATAATGGCACACTATAGCCTTGAGCTCCTGGGCTCAAATGATCCTCCCACCTCAGCCTCCTAAGCAGCTGGGACTGACTACAGGTGCACCCCACCACAACAGGCTTTATTTTTCTTTAACACAATTTAATTTCTATTCTGAGTCCTCATTCCACTGGCAGTGGGAAAACAATTCAGTCTCAGTCATTTTTGGTTTCCCTCAGAGCTCTCACCATTTCCCTAGACTTCTGTCTAAGTTCCAGGGGATTTATATAGTGCTGGGGGCAGGGGGTGGGTGGAGTACCATGTGATCCTCCATGTCTTCTGTTCACCCAGGCAACCTCTAAGAGGACACTCTTTCTTGTCCAAGTAGCACCTTCAGTTCTGTGCCCTTCCAGGTTATGATGGAAGGCACATTAGTGATTCTGCTCCTAGCTTGGCACAGGATTCTCCATGAAGCCATCTGGATGCTACCTTTCAGCCATGCACCTCTTGGCTCTCAGGGGTCTGCCTGGGCTCAGGCCTTGTCCTCTGAGGTCCAGCAAAGTCTGAACTCCCAACCTGGAAACACCGTTCATTCCTCAGAGGGCCTGAGCTTTTGAAGACCAAAACCCAAAGCCTTCCAGACTCCTACTTCCCACCCTGCCCCATCCCCCCATTGAGGCAGCGGTACCGAGGATGAAGTTACAAGGGGAGAAAAAAATCAGTCAGTATTTCAAAAAGATCCCACCACAGAAGTAATATTTAGGAAGCACCTTTATTTAATAATCAACATCTACTGAACAGCTAGAATATGCCACGCACTATGCTGGGGTAAAGAATTTAAAAAGCCAATGTGCTCAGTAGCAAAGGAAAACTTGAGCTCTGGCTTCAGACTGCCTGGGTCCTAATCGCAGCTCTGCCACTCCAGCCCTGTAAGCCCAGGCAAGTTCCATAACCTCTCTGACTTTCTAGTTCCTTCATCCATAAAATGAGCTCAACCTATGGTTTAAATCCAGTAATATTTCTTTTAAAGAGTGCTTAGCACAGTGCCTGACACACAGTAGGTGCCTAATAAATGAAATCACTAAGCAAAGGAAGCTGTGAGAGGAGCAGTGGGTAGGTTTCAGGCTACACAAAAGCAACAAGGAAACATTAAATGATTTTTTTCCGTTTTACTTTAAAAAGATACTTAAATAGGGCTGGACATAGTGGCTCACACCTATAATCCCAGCACTTTGGGAGGCTGAGGCAGGAGGATCACTTGAGGCCAGGAGTTCAAGACCAACCTGGGCAACATAGTTATATCCTGTCTCTACCAAAAAAGTTTTTTAAAAAATTTTGCTGGGGCTGGGCGTGGTGGCTCACAACTGTAATCCTAGCACCCTGGGAGGCCGAGGCAGGCAGATCATTTGAGCTCAGGAGTTTGAGACCAGCCTGAGCAAGAGCGAGACCCTGTCTCTACTAAAAATAGAAAGAAATTGGCCAAACAACTAAAAATAGAAAGAATTAGCCGGGCATGGTGGCACGTGCCTGTAGTCCCAGCTACCTAGGAGGCTGAGGCAGGAAGATCGCTTGAGCCCAGGAGTTTGAGGTTGCTGTGAGCTAGGCTGACACCATGGCACTCTATCCCAGGCAAGAGAGTGAGACTCTGTCTCAAAAAAAAAAACCAAAAATTTTGCTGGGCACGATGGTGCATGCCTGTAGTTCCAGCTACTCAGGAGGCTGAGGCAGGAGGATTGCTTGAGCCCAGCAATTCGAGGTTGCAGTGAGCTATGATTTGGCTACTGCACTCCAGCCTGGGCAATAGAATGAGACCTCAGATCCCATCTCCCCATCTCCCTGTCTCTATAAAAACAAACAAACAACAACTATACATACACACACACACACACACACACACACACACACAGAGGTACACACACACACGCACGCACTTACTTAGGTTGGGTGTGATAGCCCTGTAGCGTGCACCTGTAGTCCCAGCTACTCAGAAGGCTGAGGCAGGAGAATTGCTTGATCCCAGGAGTTCAAGTCCAGCCTGGGAAACACAGAGAGACCCCATCTCTTTGGGAAAAAAGTATGCTTAAATATAGAGAAAAAAGTAAAAATCATTCATAGTTCCACTACCCAGAATTAATCACTATTAGCATCTTGGCAAATCTGGGCATCTCAGCCCAGATTTTTTTTCTAAACTACAATCACCATATTTTTTTGCAAGCATGATCCATACTTGTTATAAAGAATTGAAACAATGATTAAAAATTCCAAGCCGAGAGCAAACAAATTCATCCAAATTGCATTACTTAGATCATTTATGGATTTTAAGGCTGTGGAGTGTCGGGGTGATGATCAGGTCTGTGTATTAATATTAGAAAGATCACTGGCTGCTTGGTGGAGAAGAGTCTGGGGGAGAGAGGGAAGAGGCAGGAAATGACAAGGACCCACCCTAGGGTGAGGGTGGTGGGAAAGAAGAGGATGGACTGGATTTCAGAGACAGCTGGGCATACCTTCCCACAAGCATTCTAAACCCCTTCCTTGCTTCAAGTTAAATCCCTAGAAAGCCACGTACCTGGATTATATAGGTTAGACTCCTACAGGATTGCCTTCATTGAGTCTGAGCTTTAACACTGTGCCCTCGGCTTTTATTGAGGGCAGATACAAGAAACAGCCACAGGAAGATCATGGCTGCACTTGCTGTAAATCTGCTATCGAAGGCTTTGTCTATTACACTGCTCAGAGTCCCTGAACATTGCCTTGTGCGATGGCTGCCTGTTTGAATGTAGTTCCAGGAACAGTTTGTCTCTCCTGAAAAAATGTGCCATACTTTTTTTCTCCCAAATAGTGGAGATTATGAATCCAACATATTTCCTTTTTCCCCCTGGTTGTCAAGAAGCTCGTAGCCTAATTTCATGTTATATCGGCTCTATGCCTACACACCTTTACCTCCTTCTCATTGTTTTTCCATTTTAATTTCAATAACTTTGTTGCAAATGTATCTTTTGAGAAAATCCCTTATGAAAGGAACTCCCATCGCAGAGGCTGATGAACAACAGGTATTCAGTAAGTATTTGATAAATGAAGTAGCAAATAAAGGGCCAAATTTTAATTCTGCCTCGTAGCCACGCAGGGCAATTCAAAGACAGACACCTCGGTGGCCGCAGGCACAGCCCACAGGAAGTGATGGGGCATTTAAGGAATTAACAGAACAGTTTCTTCCGGCCTGAGTGAGCAAGAATGACTCTTGCCCTCTCCCAAAGCCTGAATACTATTCAGGAGACACTGAGCCAGTGAAGAGAAGAAACAAAAACATGGTATGAATATGTGTTTGTGTGTGTGTGTGTGAGATAACCGATGTCTTCCCAGCAACAATGACTCTCTCTCCATCAAATTCCTACCCGTCCTCGGCGTGTTAAGACAAGTCTTCCCTGGATTCCCCCAGCCCATGGTTATAATCACAACCCGTTGCAGGTATGTAGCATTTTACAAACTGCATACACATATAGCTTCCCATTCAATTCTTGCAACAACCCTGTGAAGTGAGTGGTATTAGCCTGTCCCCATTCCACAGATGGGAAAAAACTGGGGGATCTTGAGCGGCACTATCCCATAAGGTGAGCCACTAGACATATATTGTGATTGAACATTTAAATTTGGCTAGTCTGAATAGAGATGTGCCCTAAGCACAAAATACACAACAGATCTCAAAGATAGTACCAAAAAAACCCCAAGCATGCAAAATATCTCCTTAATAACCTTTATATTGCTTACATGTTTACATGAGAATATCTTGGCTTTAGTGATGAAAATAAAATATATTCCTAAAATTAATTTCACTTGTTTCTTTTACTTTTTAAAATGGGGCTACTAGGAAATTTAAAACTATATATCAGTGCTACTCCAGAGCAAGGGAGCAGGGGTCGGCAAATGTTTTCTGTGAGACATTTCTGTAAAACCAGATTGTAAATATTTTAGGCTTTGTGCGCCATATGTCTCTGTCACAACTACTCGGCTCTGCCATCGTAGGGCAAGAGGAGCCATAGATGATAGTAAACAAATGGGGGTGGCTAGGCGCCAACACATTTTATTTACAAAAACAGTCAGCAAGCTGAGCAGTAGTTTGCCGACTCTTCCTCTAGAGCCACAGAAGACGCATGGTGCAAGAGCCCAGGATTCGGAGTAAGAGAGGTTTGGATTCTGGCTCTCTAGCTGTGTAACCGTGGGTAGGTTACTTAACTATCGTGAGCCTCAGTTGCTTTGTCTAAAAAAATGGGGATAATAAATCCAACAGAAAGTGGGCAAAGAACATCAATGGACCATTCATAGGATACAAACAGCCAGAGATGTAGAAAACACATCTAAGTATACTGTAAGAGAAAATGAAGAGACAATAAAAAGATACATTCACCTCCCAACTGAAAAGTGTTGGGGTTTTTATTTTTTAATTATAAAGTGGGCACTTAAATGTATGTCTCATACATGGTGAGTGGGAATGTAAATCCATATAACTCTTCTAGAAAGCAATTTGGCAATATAGACCAAAATCTTAAAAAAAAATTATACCCTTTTAACCAGTAATTCCACTTGAAGAAATCTGTCCTAAGGAAATAATCAGTGATGTGGACAGAGATTTATGTACAAAGATGTTAACTGTAGCATTATTTATAATAGTGAAAAACTGAAAACAACGTATATATGTCTAACAATTAGAATAATGGTTAAATAAATTATGACATATCAATTGGATCAACACTAACCAAATATAAAAATTATGCTTAAAATATTTAATAGCACAGGAAAAATGTGCCCTTTATAATGACAAGTGGGATAAAGGGTATAAGGCTATATATGCCATGCTATGCTAGGAATGGGGGTGGACAGTACTTATATTTGCATAGAAAAAAAAGAGTGGTAAAAATGCACCAATATGTTGCCAAGTGTTATCTCCGGATGGTGAGTTTCTGTGTGATATCCATCATCTTTATTATTTTCCGTGTTTTCTGATGTTCTTCATTTAGCACGTCTTAATTTTATAATCAGGAAATTAATATTATAAAAACCTTTAAAACCTCAACCCAATCAAAAAAACGGGCAAAGCATATGCAACAAAGAAATATAAAAAGGGCAAAGAAGACAGAAAAAATGGCAAATAAACATAAAGGCCCCCAATCTCAACAGTAATCAGGAAAATTGAAACAACAAAGAAAATTTTTTTCATATGCCTATTTAGGAAAAAGTGGAAAAAATATGCATAATGGCCATTAACGGCAAGGACATACATAAGGAAATGGGGATCCTCTCATATGCTTTGGAGGAGAGTACAGGGTTTTTGGAGGACAGTTTGGCAACAACTATGAAAATGCTTTTTAAAGGCACATTTCATTCCATTCAATAACTCTACTTCCAGGTGTTGAGCACACATATATATTCTAAAAGGCCTGTATTAGAATATTCAGGGAAGCATTGTTTGTTGCATTCAATATCAAAATATTGGAAACATTTCACCTGTCCATCAATGGGGGA